>LOEQ01008576.1:15896-49376 GCA_001685075.1 Bramus lutescens | reverse complement strand
CCCCTTGCGGTCCTGACTTCCTTGCTCATGTTCTCCCTCCTTCTGCTCCTCACTGGACTGAACTCCCAAGGAATCTGTATTTTAAATACCCTTCGAAAAAGATAGAAAACAGAAAGTGAGAACCAGCTATACATCAGGTACTACCAATTCTGATTTAGTGCCTGCTAAACACTGTCCTAGACCCAGCAGGGATGCCAGGAATTGAGAAGCCCAGTTCCTACAGATACATATTAAACAGTTTTGGTTGGATTCTTGAATGTACCACAAAGCACATGTGTTGAAGACCTAGTCCCAATGTGTCAGTATTCAGGGTGGGAGGTGATCGGATCTTGAAGGTTATAAGCTCATCAATGAATTGATTTATTAATGGATCCACAACTTAATGGGCTATTGAAAAGTGGTGGACACTTTACATGTGAAAGATTAGTTGAAAGAAGTCAGTCATTGGGGGTGTGCCCTTGAAAGGTATATTCCATCCATAGCTCCTTTCATTCTGTCTGCTTCCTAACCACTATGCCATTAAGTAAGCGACACTGCTCTACCAAATGTTCTCTGACATGATGTTTCAAGTTAGCAAAGGCCCAGGAACAAGGACCCAAGTGACCGTGTGCTGAAAATAATAATTCAACATGAAAACATTCAAAGAAGACAAGGGCACACTATGAATGAAAGATCAAAGTAGGAAGAATTGAAGTTCATTATGAGCCAGATTCAACTGCAGAAATGAGACAGCAATTGGATTTGTTTCTCTTGGGCTCAAAGAGCCTTCTATCTACCATCTTTACCACAGCAGGTTTCTGTGTGCTTTTTAGGCACTTCATTATTTGAAGATTTCTACATAAATTAATGGTTCCAAGAGTTGAATCTTAAATCTTAAAGATGGCCTCTTCAAAATGGTGGAGTAGGGGAGCCCTTTTCCAGACGGAGTAACTTCACTTCTACCCATCAAATGGACTCACGAGAAATATTAAAAATTAACTGATTGTAATCTCTTGACTCAAATATGATTCCTAGAATTCTCTCTGTTCCTCATCACGTGCATGTCCTATGTGACAGTCATTTTGAAAATCTCAGTGATAGATTTCTAGACTAGCCAACCTGATCAGAGAACCAAGAACCTGTTTCTTCCTTCCTCTCTTGTTTCTGCATCCATCCAAAAGGGCCATGATTCTGTCTCTACCCCACCTTATCACTTTCTGCCTCCACCTGGGAGTGCTGGGATTAAAGGCCAGTGTCTCCACTGCTGAGCCTCTGTAGTTAAACAAGTGGCTAGTTCTGCCCTCTGATCTCCAGGCAAGCTTTATTTGTCATACCACAAACAAGATATCATACAACACCTCTGCCCAGAATACGTTCCTGGTATCTACATTCTTTGCTTTGCTTAAGTGTGTCCGCTTGATTTAACCTGTTAGGCATTTTAGGAGCATCACATAATAAGCATCCATCACTGCTCACCCTGCCTGTCATCATGCTGACATTTCTTCATACTCAGCTCCACCTGACAGGGTTTACTCAGCGGCATGCCTGTTGCGTCTTCCCTCTTGCCGTGGTTGTTCTGTGAGGGTAGAGACTTTGCTGAGCTGCTCCATATCCAGCTGTGAGAACACTGTCTAGTGCACAGTAGGCCCTCGCTAGCTACTTTTTAACATAATGAATATGTGCCGAGAAATGAGAACACAAAGGAAGCACATGCATGCAAAATGACTGTGTTTGGTATTGCTGACTCGAAGTAGCTATTCCCCAAGTCTCATTCCTTTTTCCACATAAACAGACACCCAAATTAAATATAGATGCGTGCTCTTGAATCTTCAAATCCAATATTGGTGCAATGGCATTAATAATAAAAAGGACGTCATGTCTGGCACTGTTTTGTGGGGATTATTGGGAGAGATGAGGAGACGACGCTGGATACATCTCGCTCCAGCAATCCTACACTCCTCTTAATATTTTGGTATCTTGAGGCATCTTATTCCTGGAAGCATGCTGACATTTACTCAGGATTGCCTGGATTTACTGCTGAAGTTGCCAGGGAAAAATTCGCAGGTTGTAGAGGTTTCTCTTCCCTAGAAATCTGCTCAACTTATTTTATTAGCATCTTTTCTGGTGCCTGAAAACAAAATAACTGATTTTAGTGTTTAGATGTTTAGAGGTGATCTAACAAAGAGACCTTGGAAGCTGTGGAGAGCCCAGGGTGTCTCGGCAACCCACAGTGACTATAGCAACAACATCAACACAAAAGCAAACTCATTGGGAAAAAATGTTCTGTCTTGAAATTGAAATGTATTTTTCAACTACCTTATCAGTTTTATGATTAACAATTATGATTAATAATTCTGTGATCACCAAGGAGGATGTCTGCTTCCATTTTTCTCCCTCTTAGTAGCTGGTAGCTACAGCTTGTCTTTTTTAGGAGAGTCTATATTTTTCTTAGTCTCTATTTTCTTGCTTGTCTCACCTATCTTTCCCTCCTCCTCTCCTTAGTTAGTATTAAAGGCTTTTTGTGATTTATTCCCTCTCTCTTCCCCCTCTCTACCTCCCTTCCTTGCTCCTCAATCCCTTTCTTTCTTCAGTTTTTAGAGACAGTCTTACATGACCCAGGATGGCCTCAACTCATGGCATTGCGCAGATGACCTTGAACTTCTAATCCTTAACCTTCTGATCCTCTACCTGCCACCTCCCAAGTGCTCTGGTAACAGGCACACACAACAAACCTGGTTTCATGCCAGGCTAAGCACAGAATTCAGAGCTGTCTTCATGCTGGAGAAGTACTCTATGAATTGAGCTGTAATCCAAGCCCCCTCCCCCTTTTTGAAAAATGTTCTGAGTCTGTAGAGAAGAGCTCAAGGAAGTACCCCAGCAGGCACACACAGGCCAGGGCCTGCCATGGGTCCTGTATCTGGATCTTTTCTGCGTGGTGAACTTCAGTCTGGCCACTAGACAGTCTGTCAGTTAAGAATGAACAGAAGTGGACTGTTCTGCGCTTATGGTGGGAGTGACTTAAGGGCTGGTCACTTTGGAAAATAGTTTAACTGCACTGACTAAAATGAATCTGTAATCTTACTCCTAGGTAGTCACTGGAGCCATGGACCACATGTCCATGTAGATGTCCAGAACAGCTCTCCATGTAGTCTCAAACTCGAAAACACTAGAGTATTTACTGACAGGTGAACAGATGAGCTAATTGTGGCGTATCTGTGCAATGGAAGAGTGCTTGGAGCAAACCAGACACACAGATCTTTCATGCCCTCTGTCCAAAAAAGAACTTCCTCCTCCTAAAAAATTCTGCGGAGCATTTAACTCCCAGGAGAGTTTGAGAAACCTCCAGTAAATTACCAAGAGCAAGCTCTGGCTTCCATTCCTGGCTCTTAGGCCCTCTTCTTGAGAAATCTCTAGGATGTCTAAGGCAAGGAAAATGTCGGATGTGCGTGAAAATGTCAGGACCTGCCTGACATTTAGGTGCTTAGCACAGTTCCAGGTACATAAGAGGCACATCATAAATATTTATTGACTAACACAACATACCTTATACTAGTATTATAAATGCACAATCATTTTATCTCCACTTTATAGATAAGGTGGTCGAGGATCAAGAAGTTAAGTGAGTTTTTTCAAAATCTCAGGTAGTAAGTGGCAGAGCCAGAATTTAAGCCCAGGTCATTGGCATGAATTTGTCTATTTAATTAAAATTTGATTCAATATAAGATACCCAATTTCTCAATTGGTTGCTGTGAGGCAAAATTATTGTTCTTGTACCTAAATCAGATGCCTGTACCATAATAAAACAACTTAAAATATATGAGCAATTATATATGACTGAAATGTATAAAAAAGTATTAAAATGGGTAAAATAAGATATATTAAAATATATGAGCAAAATAAAAAATGTTTGAGCTTTAATACTTTATAGAAATATAGAAAATAGTGATATGATTTAGTGCACAGTCTGAGATTCTTTACTTTGTCATCATAGGAGTTAGTGTTTGAACTGTTTTGTGTTTGTGTAGTTCTGAGGATTGATCTCAGGCCTTGTACATGCTAAGTTGAGCACATGCTTTACCACTGAATGACACTCCCAGTCTCTAACCCCACCACACACTAAAATATGACCATTTAACTTTCACATAAATATTACTGTAGCTGCCACCACCGTTATCATCACCATCATCACCATCATTGTAGTTTAGATCTTTATGGTCTGTGTCTTACAGGGAAAGAAAATGAAGTCCATGTAGGTGTCCCCAGAGCCACAGCAATAGAGACCAGATTTCAGATCTCTCAGAATCAATAACATGTATTTTCTGATCCGTCCATCCGTCTATCCATCAGTTCATCTGTCTGTCCATTCATCTTTCCATCCATCTATCCTTCTCTAGAACTAACATTTTGCCTTACAGCACACAGATGCTTTCACCTCATTGTAACCCATGTGATTGGACCATGCAGATTAATAGACTACAAAAGATACATTTTTTGTGTGTGTAAGATGACATTTTAGCTTACTTTTTACTCAAGACAGAAATTATTTCTCCAGATTAAAATAATAGGTATAAGGGTAGACGAAAGGACTCAGTCAGCTATGGAACTTACTGCTAACCTTGCAGATCTGATTTCATCTTCAGGAACCACATGTTTGAAGGAGAGATCTGACTTCAGTATGGTGTCACCTGGCTGTGGCATGCATACATCCCACATAAAAATAAATAGATAGATAGATAGGTAGATAGACAGATAAACAGATAGATAGACAGATAAAATTAAAAACAAATAAGAACAAAAAGAGTACCAGACAAAAAGAAATAAAACAGGTGTATGGTTTGCATTTATTTTTGTAAACTCAAGTTAGATAAATTTAACATCAGGAATTCACCTTACATTTATTCAGTTAACTTAAGAAACATGTAAGGTAATGTCTTTAGAAAGGCTTCTCATTAGTTCTATCCATGATGCTTTGTTTTTTCTATTTCACTGAAAATTTTTTGATCAATTTTTTTTCCACTCTTTGACTCAATGATTAAAGGGCCCAGTCATTCAATTAAGGCCCTTCCCAAGGAACTTGTGAGGCTGGTTCAGTTGGGATAGAAACTTCCTGAACATCTAAGAAGACTCTCTGGTCAGTGTGATGTAGACAGAGGAGATTTTAGAGAGATCGTGGTTTATTCTTTGGGTTGGCATACATCCCTGGGAGGCAGATCTCACATTTGCACCAAGACGCTCAGATCAGAATAAGTTTAGAGGTAAAAACTGCACTGCAGGTTTATTAAAAGGTTCCAGTGATGGAAACTAATTAAGCCTGCCTTTAAAGCAAACAAAATGTACTTCAGGGTGGCTTGATATTTTATTTCAGGGAAAGAATGTTTCGTATCTATTATATGCATGTGTTTTTATGTACATTACTTTTTAGCAGATGGATTTTATAAAATAGAGAACAAATTGTAAATGTGTCCTGTTCAGATTTTAGAGCCTTGGCCCTTGTGCTGACTCAGATGGTGTGGTTGATATTGGAATGGCACACAGAAGGACTTTCGTGCTCTGCAAATGAACATATTTTTTATACATTCGTTACAATGTACTTTGTCTTGTTAGTGAACTAAGTGGCCAAAGTCCTTTCACCATGGTGCTTAGCCAAACCACCTCATCTTTCTTATTTCCTAGAAAGCTGTGCAGAAGGCTGGAAGGAAAATGCCGTCCAGTTCTCCATATTACTTTAAAAATTATATACATTCTTTCTATTATGAAAGCAAATTATTCCTAGAATCTGTAACTCCAGAAAACCATTTTTCTATCAGATATGCAGCAAACTTTTTATTTATAACAAGGCCACTATAGTTTGTATCTGAAATATCTCCCAAACACTCATATATGGAAGATATAAGGTATATATTTCACATTGTTTCCAGTTTATAATTCTTTTTAATCAATGTATTCAGTATTATTATTATTTTATTATTTAAGACCCCAAAACATTGGTACTATTGATTATAAATAAAGTCTTTAAAAGCTGGTACCTATTGAGAGGCCTTCTGGCAATAGGAAGTATATCTTTGAAGACAATTGTGGGTCTCTGTCCTCTTCCCCCTCCTCCTCCTCTGTCTCCTTTTTCTAGCCACAGGGTGAGCATTTTGTTCTGCCATTGAGGTATGCTGTTTCACTAGAGGCCCAAAGCAATGATGCGTGTGATCATGTACTGGGGCTTCGGGAATTGTGAGTAATAACACCAGCACAGCAGTTGACAGTTTAAGGATTTAAAAACTGATGAGAGTAAAGTCAACTGGACAGGTGTCTGGAATCTCCCTACTTAAGAACTTTCCAGAGACATGTCTAATGCTGAAGTCTGTCTCTGCCTCCAGAAGCCATGGAATTCGGAGATGCAGAGAATCAGAGGCATCATCCTAAAGTCACCTGAATTTATTGAGGAGAATCCTAGAATCAGGAAAGTAGGCCTAGAGAAAACCATCCTTCTATGCTTCAAACTTCATCTTTTGTTGAAAGATTTATTGCAAAATAATCTAGAAATTAAACAAGATTAGAAGTATTCTTGTGAAACCTGTCCAGGATCTGCCTTCCTAATAGTCATATTGGGCAGGATGATATGAGCTTATTGGCTTAAAGGATGTCAAAGGGTTATGTAAATTATCTGCTTTGAGACAGTGGGAAATAAGGGCTCAGATTCTATAAGAAGTAGGAAGTAAAATGTCGGAGTGTATGCTTTATTTAGCACCTGACTCCCAAGTTTCCTTGGAGACTTCTCTCATCATGGAGTTAGTGGGGACACCAGATTCTTCTATGTTGGACGTTGGATCCCTTTCAACTTCTACTGTTTTTAATGGCAGAGGCAGTAAAGTGTGAAGGTATCAACTACAGCAAAAATCAGTGAGCATAGAACAGGGGGGAAAGATCACCCTGCTTTCCTTTTGGGAACACAGTAGACTACCCCTTCCTTTTATTACTTTTATCCTTTTTTTTAAAAAAAAATTCAACTTCTTTATTGATTCTTTTGGAGTTCTACATCATGCACCCCAATTCTACTCACCTCCTGTTCCCTTCATGTCCTCCCCTTAGTCTTTCATTCCCCCCACCATAAAAGAAAACAAAGCAAGCAAGCAAGCAAACAAACAAACAACCAAATAAAACCCAAAACAGGGACAAAACAAAACAAAAAAACTGTTTCACTTCTTCTTTCCTGCCTCTCCAGCACCTGTTCGTTTGTCCTGGTGGCATTGGGGGCCTCTGTGTGTCATATAGTATAGCCATCCTCATGGCCCTTGGTGGCAACAGGAGCCAAATGTCAATCCAGAACCTAGCCGCTATAGGGTCACGGAACTAGACATGATTTTCATATGACCCCGGGTGGCAGCATAAGCCACCCAGATCTGTTTGGTCCCTGCTGTGGCATGGCCCCCAGACTTATTGAGTCCAATTATTTTGCCCAATTATTCTTGGGGATAGGACCTGCCCTTGAACATGGTGGAGGATGTCCCACTTTTAGAGAAAACTCACTGGTCACTTTCTAGCAGCTATTACCTGCCAACAGCCCCTCAGCTACAATAGACTTTGTGTTCGCCTTCCTTACTACACCAAGTATTTTTGTCTGACTTGGTTATGGAGGCCTTTTTCATGCTACCACAGCTGCTAGGAGTTCACATGTGCAGCTGCCCTGTTATATCCAGAAAACACTCTTTCCTCGTAGTCCTCTATCACCTACAGCTTTAAAATTTTTTCTGCCCCCAAGGGGAGGGGAAAGAAGGGAGGGGAGCAGAGAAAATTTTATAGCTCAGTAAAAATCAATAAAAAATTTAAAAAAGTCTGTCCCCTTTCTGTGATGATCTCTGAGTCTTGGGAGGAAGGATGTGATATAAGATTTCATTCAGGGCTAAGCACTTCATCATCTTCTATTCTTTGCACATTACCCAGTTATGGGTTAGTTGCCATCTACTACAGGAAGAAGCTTCTCTGATGAGGATTAAGATATACCCTTACCTACAGGTATAGCAGTAAATCATTAGGAGTTGTTTTAATACTGTGTCCATTTAACAGAATAATGGTTGTAGGTTTCCCCCTACATACTATGACCTTTCCAGTTCTGATAATGATAACAGGTATGAGTTCTATTGTGTGGAGTTGGATTGAATACAATAATGATGATGTTGATGATGATAAACAGTTGGCTAATCTCATAACATTTGTGCCACTATTAATTACCCCATGGGTATTTCTTCTTAAGACAGTTGTTTTCTTGGCTCATAGCATTGAATTCTGAGTAACACTGATGGTTCCATTTTTCTTCCAAAAGCATGGATATCATCTGCTAGCACTATGAAAGCTAGCCAGTAGTGATGAAGCTTCCAAGTCAGTAGTTGTGTGATTTTTCCATGTTTTTTTTTTGACTCAAGTGTGTGGTGTACTCAGTAATAGGTTCTGCAGGGCAGCTAAGTTCTTGAGGGTAACCAAGAGCAATGGCAACAGCTTGAAATGTTTGGGGCCCATGTGACCACATTGGATAACAACTCAAAAACAGGAAACCCATTCCTGGTACAGGGTTGTTGGCACTTAAATAAATAACTTAAATATATAAACTTAAATTAATAACTTAAATATATATAAACCATATAACAAAACATTACCATCTAGTTTAGGTGAGGTAAATGAAGGACTTCATATCAGTTTTAAAAATGTGTTGAAATCAAGCCAGTTTACAAAACATTTGGAAGATGATTGTGTTTTGAAGTGCTGGGGATTGAACCCAAGGCTCATGACATACTAGACAGGTGCTCTAGTGTTGAACTTGTGTGGCACTATGTCCCTCAATATAGCCCCTGGTTGTTTTTGTTTTTCAAAATGTTCATCCACAAAAGCTTATATTTACTGAAATAATAAATGATGTTTGGAAGCTTAGTAGTTATTGCTGAAAATGCCATTTGTAATTTCTTTATCAAAATTTTAAAATAGAAAGAGATGGTCTCATTATGTGGCCCCAGCTGACACTTGAATTCCAATTCTTCTTCCCTGACATCCAACTTTCTTTATTGAAATCAAATTATCAAGGAATAGACTAAAAATGAATTATTATTAATTTTATTGTTAAGATAGTATTACATTGTGTATATACTCTATGTTATGAGCTATCATAGTGATTTTAATTTATATACCAATACTGAGATATCTGTGTATTCATTTTTCTAATTTCTATTTCTTTTAGGATTTATCTTCGAGCAATTCTCTTATAACTCTGTTAAAAGATGGAAACCTAGAGGCAGAGAGGTTACATACCATGGCACACTATTCCTACATGCTTATGACAAGTTGCTTTTCCTAGGCTGCAGTCTATGGATAGAGTTTTAGCTTTCTAGCAGGCTGTCATATGTAGTTAGCTATGAAGAGGGAAATGAGGTTGTTAAGAAAATAAGATAGAAGGGAAATTGCAGGCAATTTGCAGTGCAGACAAGTAGACATATGAAGGTCCCATTGAGCGTTGCTCAGTCAGTCTTTATGAATTAATTATGCATTACATGATTACTTAATCACTAACTTATAAATGTACTCACCTTTTGACTTTAAGGCTTAGTAAAGTCTCATCTGTATTCTCAGATGAACTACCACTCCTCAGTAGGCTTGATTACAAATAACAACTTAATTCTAGAAAACTGAAATACCCACTCTCCTCTATCTTGGGTTCACATGTTGGCAGGCTGCTTTTAATCTCATAATCTGTGCACATTCAATAAACATGTGAGTGCACCAGGCTCACATTATTATATTATGAGTAATATTCCTTCACTTTGGTGACAATAGTGATATTATTATTTGTATACCTATTTCATATTTATAGATCTTGGGGCTAACTTGGTAAGATGAATAGATGCTGCACTTCTAAATTTCTGGTTCTTCTTTTAATTCAGTTTGACCTGGGCCACACACTTACATACTTATATAGTCAGTGGCAAATAATCCTTTGTCCCCAGACTGTAAGGGGTCACTTCCTAAAGTTTCATCTGCTTAGAACTCTGTGGTAGTGGGCTTTCTATTTAATATGATTAAATGAAGCTCTGAATATTAAATTTCCAATTCTGATTCTAAGTTTGAGGGAAAGGCAAGATTTAAGGGTTAAAAACTAAAGATCATGTGAAATTTTGCCCTGTTTTGTCTCCTTCTCACTGTACAATCTTGTATACTTCTTGGAGGCAATGCTTCGGATGGATTTAGATACAGAGCTACAATGCCTGGTGATTTGTTCTGTGGTATAAGCCACAGAGGCTTTCAACGTGGAAGAATATTGGATCAGGCTTAACCATGAGAAATGGGAAACGCTTCCTTCTTCTGCAGTTGGTAGAAGAAAATGTGTTCACTTCCTGTGAGAGTTCTTAGCCTGACAGATTTGGAAATGGAGGACTGTTTACTTGGTATCCACCTCCAGTTGGCATCCTAGTTCTAGGTGTCGGCTACAGATGTATGTGCTAATGGAATGAAATCAGGACACCAAAAATAAAGGAGATCTCAGGTGGGAGAGAACATGTACTAACTTTCATGGTTCCAGAAGGATCCATGCAAGCTTCCAAAGGAAAGAAACAAATAGCAGTCCTACCCAGCTATGAATCCTATGACTCCAAACAACTACCAACTTCGTATGATGACCCTAAGGGTATCACAGTAGCATACAAACCTTATTGGTAACCCCCAGATCTCTAATTGAACTTAAAACTGTTCAACAAGAGGGAAATCACTCCTGCACTGGGGACCTAGGAAACTTATAATGTCATGGATCTTGGAAGAGAATCTACAACTACCCCTTTACTAAACATAATTCCTACCTGTAGTCTAAGTATTTGTTTTTATATCCCCAGAGAACTGTTAACACTCAGCCCTCATAAAAGAAGTTTCTCTTTGTAACAGACAGAGACCACTAAAGGAAAATGATAAATAATCAAAACTCAGAGTTGTAATAGCCCAGTCCCAATGGATGCATCTATAATGCAACCCATGTATCTAAGGTGCAGGGATCACTGTGGAAGAGGGAGCAGAAAGGTTATAAGAGCCAGAGGATTAGGGTGTCTGCTGTGAGATTTTGGTCTCCCAGTAACATCAGAATCTACAAACATAATGTCCCACCAACATGACTGCTGAACATGTATAACAGCAATAGGTGATGCCAAAGTGGATGAGGGAAAGCCCATGAGGGCTGATCCACACACAGAGAACTTCCGGCAGCTAAGGAATTTTGAGAGCAGGAGAAATAGTCTTCTCTGGGCAAGATCACACCAAGTGGTTATCCAAGACCAAATGGTCAGCCCTGAAAACATGCATGTAACTAAAATTATTCAGACTTAACAGGTTATATTTAGGATATATGTGCATATATATACAACTTCTAGGTATTCCTCTGGAGACGGGGTAGGTTACGATGATACTTATAATTGTTAAATACATGCCATGAGACATCCTAGAATCACAGAATCCTGAGATGCTAAGCAACAAGAGTTGGGGCTCTTTTGACACTTTTATTTTTCACTAGTGTTTATGATCCCCTAGTACTGACTCTACATGGCTGCCATTTGGCCTTGCGATACTTTCCCCAAACTCCGAGCAGCACCTTTTACTTTCTCCTATTGTATTAATATTTCTCCTATTGTATTAATAAATATTTCTATCAACTGACTCCAGTGAGAGAAGTAAAAGTTTGAGGATTGAGCAAAATCATTCCAGCCACCAAATTAAATGATAATGTGATCGTACGCTCTTGCTATTTGTGATTAGATGTATACTTAACAAATACATGGCTAAGCCCTCTATGGAGACAACCTGATGATATCCATGCTCTTGGTTTGATGTGTGATATTGGCATGAGGACTTCAAAGGTACTAGGTCCCTCTAACATTATCCTGGGTACTAGAATCATAGCCTTAGTCCTGCAACCATGAGCCAGGTCTCAGGAGAGAGTTTGGAACTGGGTTTATAACCTCTGCTTTGATGATAGAACCTGACAAGCCATCTTTAAAGGAACCATACACACCAGCATATTGCTCGCCCTGACTCTCTTTTCCAGGGAGAAAGAGCCGGCATAGAAGCTCTTTTATGTCTCGTCACATTCTTCCCTAAGCCTCCTCTGAGAGGAGCATGCTGCAATGTCCCATATTTATTTATCACTCGTTCCCCAGGAGCACATACACCACGCAGATCTGTTTTAAGATCTCATTACTCCTCACAGAGTTTTTATTATTTAAGATTTCACAGAAATACTACACCAATACGTAATTGCTAAAAACCATATTTTAAAAATAGATGTGCATCATATGCCTTTCTACCTTAATATTTTTATCCCATAAACATTCATACATACACATATATATGAATATATATATAAAATACATAAAATATCTATAACATTAAAGTACAAATTTTTCCAATGGACCTATATTTACCAACCTTTTTTTTTCAGTACCTCCCTTTCCTCCTCACTAACTCATTTTTTTCTCTTTTTCTTCCCCTTTGCAAAAATTTTCATCTCTTTTTATTGCTGAAATTCCCCTGGCTATACTTTTCATTGGTTTATTTATTTCTTGCATGCTTTTGGTGGCTGTTGCGTCACGGTGATCAAACTACTACAGAATCCTTTGCCCGACAGCCACATAACCCGTCCACACTGTGCAGAGAACATGTGAATTCCTAGATCTGCAATCTTCCCTTTCTTCAGTTAGTTACAAACGGCCCCTACCTCAAACAGTTGAACAATAAAAAAGAGATGGATTTGGGCTGCATCTGTTCCACATGTGTCATTGAGAGCTGAGAAAATACACAAAGGAATTAGATTGATCTGGATTCAAATTCTACAGTTATCTAAGCACAGGACTTTCCTGACCCCCTGGCATCAAGGTGTTGTGAGAAGTTACTGATAGCCATGTAGCTCATGAAGAGTAGTGTCTGGTGTGGATGAGTTAGCAGTAGGTACCAGCTCTCCCATTAGCAGCCATGCTTGTGGTTAAGGCTACACCGTCAATCTTAGCGCAAACAGCGGTGCTTTTAAGTTCTTTTCTTTTTCTGCTACCAACAAGAGACTTTGATAAGTGTTTCTTGACTACAATCATTCTGCTTATTCGCACCCCTTTACTAATGGGCCTTCATTCCTTTTTACCAGTGTTTCTCCACCTTTTATACTATATGCTTCTGCAAACAGGGATGCTGCCTGAGTCATCATGAACAATTTGCGACCCGTGAGGGACTAGGGTATTTCATGCTAAGGCGCTGGAAAAATACTGTGTCAGCTTTTCCACCTGTTCCAAAGGAAGAAAGTCATTCCAAGCCTTACTCACCTTTCACTCATGGCTCTTAAACTGGATTTTTTTGGCACACTTTGTAAGTTCTAGCTTTCAGAATGAAAAATCTAGAAACTGAAAAATCTCTAAAGCTACGGTGTGCTCTTTTTGCCGAATCTCCTTGAGAACCAAGTGGCACAGCAGCCAGGAGTTGTTTCCAGGCCCCATGGCCATGGTCTACAATGGCAGCATGTGGATTCCTCATTTTGCTTCTGCTTGCTTTACAGGGCGTATTCACTTCTCCAGAGAGGAGCTTGGGCACATATGTGAATACCCCAGGGAGGAACCTGGACACACCCGTGTATGCTTCGATGTATCTGTTGTCTCTCTTCCAGTTAGAAACTCATTCCTTGTGTCTGCCGCAGAATCTTAAGTCTTCTCATTATGAGCACTGGCTGGTCTTTGCAGAATGGCTCTTCCGCATTCATCAGACCCAATGTGAGGGACACACTCGCTAATAATACCCATATACTTGCTTCTTTCCAATTGTGATCATGTTCATGGCATTTTTTTTTTGGCATCACTAGAGAATAATGAGGCAGGTCTGTAAATTCCTTAGCTAACATCCAGTGATTACAGTATATAAAGGGTGTTTTGTGCAGTAAATGTGAGGGGGTGCAGAGGAATTAGGAAAAATGGGTTATCAATATTCATACTGAATGGAAACAGATTTTTGTCTCCTTTCCTCAAATCTAATTTTGCTCCACGAAGCAGCAAAGGCAGAAGGAATTGTGATTGATTTTTTTCTTTAATGGTGTATAATTTACAAAGTTCTATGCATGCATTGTGCACACTGTGATGTCTTAATGTCAGTATTCATTGTAAAATAATTAACCCAATCAAAGTAATTAGCACATCCAACACTTCATATGGTTATTTGTTTATTTTTTCTGCTGAGAACAGTCAAAATCCATCCTATAAACAGCTTTCAACAATAGGATGCTTTATTACTAACCTACAGGCACCTGTGCTAACCCAACTCCCATTCTATACTGTGTGTAATGTGTGGCTTTTTGAGAGGTCACGCATAGCATACACACATTAGGCAATATTGTCCAGTTGTTTCTTGCTCATTTTCATTTCACATGCTCTCCAGTTCATCTGTGTTGTCCTAAAGGATGGGATTTCCTCCTTTACTAAGGCTGAATTTGATCATGTAATATAGACATGCATTATAGTTTCTTTACTCATTCATTCCATGTCTTAGACACTGTGAAAAATGGTGTTTATGGACAGAGGAATTTAAATACGTTTCAGATAAGTTGATTTCATCACATACATATATATATTTACACACACATATATATACACATTCACACACATGCATATATGAGAGCCATATGTACCATATGACCAAATAATCTCATATATATTCATATAGTAGTTATATTTTAGTTTATCTATCCTTTTTTATGAATAACTATTCTAATAAAGCCCAGTCTAACACTGTATAATGGTCTCCTATTCTCTACCACTCCACCAACCTATTATCTTTTGTCCCTTTGATAATAGCCAGTCTAATAGGTGTGATATGATACTTCCTGCCCTTTGGGACAACACAGATAAACTGGAGAGCATGTGAAGCGAAAACAAGTGAGACACAAATAGACAATACTTCCTAATGTGTGTATGTATGACCTCTCAAAAAGCCACACATTGCATGCAGTATAGAATGGGAGTTGGGTCAGCACAGGTGCCTGTAGGTTAGTAGCAAAGCATTGTATTGTTGAAAGCTGTTTATAGGATGGATTTTGAATGTTCTCAGCAGAAAAAAAATAAATTGAAAATTTTAGGTTATTAGTAATGTGGAATACTATTTTTATATATTTTTGGTTATTTGCATGTCCTCTTTTGATAACTATTTATATTATTGGCTTATTCAAAAAAAACATATGCTTTCCCCCTTAATGTTGATTTTCTTGAATTTCTTAAAATATTGAATGTTAACCTCTTACTAGTACTAGACATTTGGTATGCAAATATTTTCTTCCATTCTATTGGATGCTTCCCTGCTCCAACTGTTAAATATTTCTTTACTTTGTAGAAGGTTTTCAGATTGGTGAGATCTGCCTGGTTTTGCTCTTAATGTCTGTGATTTAGAATAAAAGCCTCACAAACCATTGTTCAAATGGATGTCAAAAGCCTTTACATATGTGTTCTTCTAATAGCTTCAGGTCTTAATTCTAATTCTTTAATTCTTCTTCTGCTAATTTATTGTATGTGACCATAGATAAGGGTCAAATTCTTGTCCTCTGTGAGTGGATCGTCAACACTTCATTGATGGAACTGTCTTTCCCTATTGTGTGTCCTTGGTATTAATATTGAAAATCGAGTGGGGAAGAGGTTCTGTACCTAGCGTGACTCCAGTTACAACACCATTTTAGGCTTGTTGCCTTAGACTGGGAATAAATAAATCTGTTGTTTAAGTCACTTAGTATCTGGTACATAATTCCAGCAATCTTAGAAAACCTGCACAGATGACTAGATTTGTATCAAGAAGTCAAAGCTAAAGTCTCTGGGCTTTTGTAATTAGAATATCTAGCTAAGTCTTAAAATCGTTGATTGCTCTACTCATATGGGCTCAGGGTGAGGTGTCGTCTTTGATGCATGTGACTGGTTAGTCAACTGATAGTTTCGTTCCTTGATTAATTTACTCAATAAGTGTACACTGACTTCTTTCTGTGCCCTAGCTACTGTGGGAAGAAAATGTCTTCCCTGACATTAAACAATTGTTTTTGGTGGACCATTTCCTAACATTAAGCTATTTTACAGCTAATTAAGAGACCCATTATTACAGTGATTCGTTAAATTTTATTTTATCTAATTATAAATATTCTAATGGGAGAAAATGCTAATTGAGAACATTTATGAAATATAGATTGGCAAAAATAATAAAATAAAAATAATTCACTCTTCTGACACTGGGATTTAATCACAGTTAATATTTTAATGGATTTCTTTCTGCTCATTTTATAAATAGTTGTGTTGATAAAGAATTGAATAATGTATAATTTTGAACATTTTATTGTTCACATATCGTATAAAATGCCATTGCAATTACTTTACCATTCCTTTCCAATGAACACTAGTCTCTGACTTTGTAGCATTTAAATTTCAGCCAATTTTCTTGTTAATACAAAGATATTCTCCTTGTGAGTTCTGGGCACCATATCAGAACATCAAGAAGAATCAAAGGCAGACAAGACTGAATATAATGAGATCTGTGGCCATCAAGGGACATTCCAGATAGATGAACCAGAGAAGAAGTAGATAGATGCTTAGAAGGATCTATCTATCTATCTATCTATCTATCTATCTATCTATCTATCTATCTANTGCCTCTGCCTCCCGAGTACTGGGATTAAAGGCATGCGCCACCACTGCCCGGCTATGTCATTTATCTTTAATTTATTTATTACCTTTGATTATTGATAAAATTAAAGTTAAAAATAATACAACAGACATAAGAAAATAAAATTGCCTATAAATTATTTCTGTGAGTTGACCACTGTTCATTTTAACTTTCTAAACTACCATTATTTTGTATGTATGTAATATGTATATTGCATGTATAGTTTGTTTAGAAAGATCATATAATGTAGATTGAATTAATTTGTGTTTTCTCCTCATGTCAAAGCTGTTCTTATAAGATATCGTTTTCAATACGCAGTGAACATTTTGCCACAGGAATAGATGATGCATTTGGTCATATGACTTTTCTAAATTCCGGTGTTCACATTTATGGCATGACCATGCTGTTGTTTGGGTCTTAGTGGTTCCTGGTGCTTCACTCTGGAAAATGTGCACCACTGTTGCCAATAGCTGCCTATCCCATTGGTTATCACCTCAACAATCAGTTCCCATACTGGAATTTCTGAGTCGCACTTTCTTCAGTTTCCTTGCTTCTGATATGTTGTGCTAAATTCCTCTTTGGAGAATATTTTTGACTTAGACTTCTTCGTGGAGATCTAAGAATGATCATGTGTTTGGGGCTATAGGTACTGAATCGTACTACAACTGGGGCCCACAGCAACTGAGACTTTAGCTGATCTTGACAATGAAATGAAAGCAACAGTGGGTAACTCTGCTATAGTGGAGAGAACAGAGGGTTTGTTTCACTAAGTGCCTTTCGGTGAGGCTGTTATATTGGGTGACAACATGTTGTATACTTTAAATACATACAATGAAATTTATTTCAAACAGAAAGATTGTATGTTACCAGCATTCAAATGCTTTCTTTTATGAGTCCCTGTGTCAGGGCTTTGGATTTGGTTGCCTTTATCATGGTATTAGAGATATATAATTTGAAACTCTTCTTATGTGCCAGAAATGATTCAATTATACTCTAATTTGGAAGAATTGGTTAAACACTATAAATGCAGGACATCTAGTACTAGCTAAAATGAGCATGATGCTATTCTTTTTAGAAGTCCATACTAAGTAGAGAGGGGTAAAGCTTAGACATATCCATGAATAAGCAAACACAAGAGAGGGACCAGCCTGGGATGCTCTCTCTCACAGATTCAAGGAGAGCGGAGGTTCGGCTAATACAGTTTGAAAGATGTGGCTTACAGAGAAGCTGTCAAGGTTACATGAGATTTTAATAGCTGGAGCTCTGAAAGTCACAGGAATAACATGGACATTTTGGGGGCTGGAGAGTTGGCTCACAGGTTAAGAGCACTAGCTGCTCTTCGGTGCAAGGTTCTATGTGGGTATTTTTGTCTTAATGCCCTTTCTTCTGTATAATGTTGGCGACTATTTTCAGTGGTGTGATTTTTTTCAGTCGAATAAGAGGCTGCATAAAAGAGGAAGGAAAAAAGCATCAAATAAGGAGTGAAATAATTTCCACGAGACAGAACTTGTACGTAACACAAGGACAGAGGGTAAGGAAGAAATGGTCAAGAAATGGTCATTCTGACTTGGTCCTTTAAGACATTTAGAATTCTTTTTTTTTTTGTGGGTTTTACAAAGTGAATGCCTCCACTTATCAAATCTTATTTTTTCCCCTAGATTCTTTCTTATCTTTCATTTAAGGTCTAACCATTCCTAGCTTCCATTGAACATTTATTTAGGTAACTAAGATGACAGTTTATTGTGAGTCAGGAAGTCAAGGCATATTGAGGTCAAGTGCTTTGCTCTTGACAAGATTTTTAGTTTTCTAGCTGGAGGTAGATTTCCCATCGGTCATTTCCAAGTTGATGCTCTCCTACTCCATAATCTGTGGACCACCTGGATCCAGAAAGTCTTATTCTCATAATAACTCTTCCTCCTGAGCCTTAAGGCATATTTGGTTTGGGTTTACATAAGCAGTGAATGCCCAAGAGAATTACATGCTTTGTGCCTTATTTTCTGCATGTTCTGCAAAGCTATCATCTTGGAACAAGATGGAATGCCAGAGGTCATTGGGTTCATCGTTCACTCTAGTTGAAATTCCCGTTTGGCACCTCTAAGAGATATTCTTTGCTATAAGACTTTACTGAAGTAGGAAGAGTTGCACTGAACTTGAATGATCCATTTTATACAGCTGAGATGTAGAATCAAAGGGAGAGAGTCATCTTCACTTTCTAGGCAGGCTCAACACTGACTGGGAAAAAGCAACACACGGGTGCATGCAGAGACACATCCACCCTATGCAATGAGGTTTGTAGCCTTGGCCACCCTTCTCAGACTAGCAACTCTCATGCTAAGGACAGAGGTGATGCGTTCTGACCCGTCACTGCTTTGGGTTAATGTACTTCAGCAATCTATTTATAATCCTTTTCAGCCCTTAGAGGAAAGAGGCAATGTGAATATAAAATAACAGGGCTAACCTTCAAGCATTTACTGAATGCCCAGGTGTAGTACAAGGCTTAATGAATTTGTGTTAGTGAAATATTCTAAGATCCCAGCTGAAGGAGCTACAGAGGGCAAATGGTTATTAATTATTATTATTATCAACTCCTACTCAGAGTCATGGAGATTTATGACTTCTGCTATGCATTATCCCCAAGGGTGTACCCACAGGTTCCAGTCCAGTGTGCAAAAAATATCTAATCCCTCAGTAGGATTAACTCTATATTATGTATAAAAATTAATATTCTATAATCTATTCTGGTTGAACTCCCCTTTCCTTCTCCTATTATACATGGTGGCTTTTAGGATCTAAAACTTAAAAAAAAAAATCCTCCATCAAAACCCCGCCCACACTCTGTCTTTAAAGCAGTGCAAAGAAACTTTGCTTGGCTTTGTGTCACCATGTACAATAAGAGCAGGGAAGGAGGGAGAGGGATTCTGCTTTGTCCATGGCATATTTGACCCGTGTCATGCCTCCTGGGCATGGACTTACTTACTACCTGTGACATCCACAGTAGTTCCATACAGTCAAGAAAAATGTCATCAGCTAGGCATGGTGAAATAGTCCAGTAGCTCTTGGGAGTCCTTGGGAGAGGGAATCGGGAAGATCATTGTGAGTTCAAGACCAGCCTGGGCTACATAGTGGAGGTTTCAAAATGTAGTAGGAAAGGTCAGGTAGGTGCTGGGGAAACAGCTCAGCTGGGTAAGTACTCACTTGGCAAGGATGAGAGTTTGGGTTCAATTCCCAGATTACCTGCTAAGAAGAATTGGACCGGCGTTGCATGCTTGTAAGTATAGCCCCGAGGAAAAGCCTGCCCTACACCCCCCCAAATAAAAAATAAAAAGAGAGGGAGGTGTTACATTCTTTGTACTGGTAGTCTGTGATTTCTGTGCTTTTGGGGACAGCTTGGTCTATGTAAGGTGAGGCAAGACAGAGGTTGTCCTTTACCATACACATACATGCATGTGAACCCACATACTTTTGTACACAGGAGAAGACACACATGAGCACACAGATCCCCCCTGCCCACAAGATAAATTAAGAGTTTTGTTGACTGTTTTATTTCACGTGGTTTTAACTGTTCGAACAAAAGCCTCATCAAAAGCCACCTTACGTTCTCTGCTTGAGGCTCTCACTTGCCCCAAGGAAACAAGGGTGAGGAGTTGATGACTGCTTATTTCTGCCCAATCACCGCCTGTTGTCACTGGCTGAGGAACACAATGGGAAGAGCCTGGCAGATGGAATGGTTCAAGTGCATTCCAACAGTGATTACCGAAAAGTTTCACTGGTTTCTGAGATATAAACATTCAGCAGTTAGAATAAACAAACTTCTACATCCCCCTGCAATTATTGCTTGCTGATGCAGATGCTGCGTAAATGAAACCCAGCTCATCTCGGATGCGGTTATGATTTGAAAAAGTGGACTGCATTGCTATGTTATTCAGGGAGGGAACTGTCAGTCTTCAGTGGAATGTTCTCGGGATAATATCCTCCTGTTTGGCCAGCCTAACTTTAAAGGACATTTCCATTCAGGTTAATGAGGACCTGTTGATTCAATGCCATAAAATAAGTTTGTTTACAACTTTCTCCTGAAGTATCTCTGTAAAGAACTTTTTTTCATCTACTAGCCTAGCCAACCACAGCCTGCAAGTACAACATCTGGCTTCAACAGCTGCCATGAGAGGAAGCACACTTTCTGTCCCCTGCAGCAAGTAGCAAGTGCGTGTAATTGAGAACCTGCAATTTTAAGAAACAGAGACGTTCATCGAAGCAGTGAGCAGAAGCCAAGAGAAGAGAGGAGGAAGTCAACCAGACTTTGTGTGACTTTTGAGAGAGTCTGAGGTGGAAAGAAATGCATGGGGGCGGGCGAAGTTCCGGATTCTCTGCATCTGCATTATCTGCAAAGACCATTATTGTGATGTGTCTGCAAGGTCCTGATCCACTTGTTAGTTAGACAAAAGGAAGTAAATAAACCTCACTAATTGCCCCAAGCCTGCCAGGGAACCTGGATGAATCAGAGGCCTGACTGAAATTTTTTAGTTTAGCTTCCCTTAGTCTTCCATTTTTCCTAAGAACTGTGTGTTGACTTGAGACAGGAACTGGTTTACTTAGCTCACATTTTGATGTTGGGTATCCAACAGGAACTTAGTCTTCCATTTTTCCTAAGAACTGTGTGTTGACTTGAGACAGGAACTGGTTTACTTAGCTCACATTTTGATGTTGGGTATCCAACAGGAACTTAGTCTTCCATTTTTCCTAAGAACTGTGTGTTGACTTGAGACAGGAACTGGTTTACTTAGCTCACATTTTGATGTTGGGTATCCAACAGGAACACTCCTTTGCCTTGGTGCACTGGAATGAGAGCCCATAAGTCAGGTAGGTTAAAGAGTAGCTTGTTACCAATGTATGTCAAGTCTTGAGAACTTCTGGTATTCCTCTCATGCTTCCTCCCACCCCCATGAGTCTATTTTCTTCAAAATCTGCAGTTCAGCCACAGTCGACTCTAGAGAGTGACTCTGAGAACTTATACAAGCTGTGTGTGAAGTCAGGTAAGAGTCCACCTGAAACAACTGAGGATATTTGAAGAAGTTCCCTAGATTCCTCTAATATTATTGAATGTTACTCAGAACTGCTATATTTGAGAGACAGTTAATGGCATTTAAACTGTTGGGTCAATGACTTTGAAACTCCATTCTTCTTATAGGGTTCCTAAAGGAAAAGAGAAGAGACTATTGGAGGTCAGGTGCAGGGTAGCTGGCAGAGGAGGACCATCAAGTGCCCTCACCAAAGCATTCCTAGTGAGGGATCTCACTGACGTATTGATGAGCCTGTCAAATTCCTGACTGAACTAACGACAGCGTGCTTCACCTAAGCCTAGGAAAACAGCATCATTTTGAGGAATTGAGAGTGCATGTTAGCTTTTCGTGCCAGGTTGTTTATAATATGGTGATTAGACGCTATCCATCCAACAGATGTTTACCGAATGCTGACACTGCTACGAGGAGAACCCATGACAATAGAGAAGACAGAGTCGTTCTAGCAGGAACAAACCAAATGAAACCAAGACATTATTCTGAAACTGACAGAAAGGGGTTTCTGAATGGACAGAACTTTCTCATGTAGGAGGAAGTGTGATCATTCAGATAGATCATGTGGTTCTGTCTACACATTCAAGAGTCTTGAGGGAGGGAAAGAAAGTTGCGGGCATAATCAAGGTTCTTGGACTCTGGTGAGATAAACTTGGTTAGAGGGCTAAGTTAATTTATAAGGCACTAGTGATATGAGCCTAGGTCATGGTCAGGTTGCTTTGTGGCTAAGATGCTTTGTAGCCCTGCATGGACAGATCGTATAACTTGCCTACAGCAAAGGGGCCTGCCCTTTCAGGGAACACGTGGTTTTCGGCTTGAAGTGATTCTCAGTGATGCTAAATATCATAAACGGTACTTCAGCTATTGGAGACATGAGGGCCTCTGGCCAGCAGGACAATCTGGGTGATGCAGGACAACATTTGAGATGACAGAAAAAGAATAAAGAGAATGTCCTTATGCTGGAATCGGGAATGACACACAGAAACTTGAGTGTGTTTATCTTAAGGGCAATATAAATCTGAATGGTGTAATTTCTGTTAATACTAGTCGGCTTTATAAGGGTTGTGTCCGTCAACATTATGTAGTAAACATATTGTAAAAGAAACATTACTTTTCAGGTTTATTTGGTCTAACATTTAAAAATTTCTTAGTACAACATACTGCAATTTTTTTAAATTTTATTGAACTCTACATTTTTCTCTGCTCCCCTCCCTGCCTCTCCTCTTTGTAGCATGCCCAGTTTTTTTCTTTATTCAGTGTGTGTGCGTGCATGTGTGCTTGTGTGTCTCTGTGTGTGTGCAAGTGTGCGTGTATGTATGGCTAATGATGAGCACCCTCCAGAAATTCACGCTTCTAATCCACAAGCATTGGAGGAAGTTATTTTTATGATTTTAATGAACACAAACCTAGGAGGACAGAGCTCCAGGGTAGAAAGGGTGACATCATGCCACAAGAAACATCCCCATTTCTGTCCAGTTTCCAAGACGCGTCTGTATTGACCAGTTTTCTTGGGTGAAGCCACCTTTTGAAGTCTGGATTGATTTTCTGTGGGTTTGGTTAGGAGTTTTAGAAGAGGGGACATTTAACCGGAAGCAGGGAATCAAGGCTGCAGAGGGTGAAAGGCGGTCTTCAGCACCGAGCAAAGCAGAGGTCAGATCCAGGCTCCTTCCTGTCTATTACAAGCAAAGAGTTCCCTGGAACTCTTTATACGCTCTGAGTTCTGAACAAATCCTTGAGGGACTCTTGGATTCTTATCTCCCAAGTCAGAATAAAGACTGACTTTAAAAAGTGGATCTGTGTCTCACAATGACAATTAAACACAGTTTAATAAGTATTCAGGGTTGAAAAACTAGGGCTTGTGGGCTAAATCTTGCCCATCACATGCATTTTAATGTGTTTCACGAGCTCCG
Organism: Bramus lutescens; assembly: GCA_001685075.1. NCBI lineage: Eukaryota > Metazoa > Chordata > Mammalia > Rodentia > Cricetidae > Bramus > Bramus lutescens. Next base: position 25,741 of record LOEQ01008576.1, on the reverse strand, counting down.
AATAGGTTTTACATTGCATATGGTTAAAAGAAATCTGGATAAGATTGCGCAAATACATGAAGATGGTGTGAACTACAAATTACAATGTTTATAAATATGGTTTTGTTGGAAGATAGCGACACACATGTGTTGACACGTTTGCAACAGGCTCTTTAGCACTGCAGTAACAAAGTTCAGTATTTGATGTGCAAATTTTCCAGTTCTTCAAACTGAAAATCGCTCCTCCCTAACCCTTTGCAAAAGGTTTGGTGTGTGTGTGGGGGGGTGGTGGTGGTGTTTATGTATAAACAGTGAACAAATGTTTTCATTGAAATCCTCCAGTCTTGGCTACTGATGTCTTTTCTTTATCCAGATGTGGCTTCCACCGTCACTCAGCATGGATCATGAAGATCACCACTGATTCTGTAAAAATGCAGATATGAATTGAGTATGGCTATCTTGAGGCCCGACACTGTTTTTATTACTAATTTTTATTGATGCCTATGATGCTGTTTCCTAGGCCAAGCTTTGGGCGTTGATGTCTTGACAGATGATCTAGTAGAGAGCTTTGAGTACTGCTTAAGGATTGATGTTCCTTTGGCCTCCTTGTTTTTGTAGCTGTCCTTGTATCATGGTGTTATGGCTTGGCAAATACAGGCTGTAATTCTGGGTTTTGTCATGAACTCTACCATGTCACCAATGGGTAGATTAAGGCCTTTAGAAATATTTAGAAAATTAAGTCCTTTTCTCATCTTGAGGTTGTGAGGGTTAAATGTAGAAAATCCATATATGTGGCAATAATGCTTGGCGTGTAGGAAATATTCAATTATTGACTACCATTGTCTATTTTAACAATTAGCCTGAGAAATAATGAGTCATGTTCTGTAGTTGCTCGGTCTGTAGTTGCTCAGCATGTCGGATGTTTAAATCTAAAATCTCCAGCTTATTTCTAGAGAAATGTGTTTCTTTCTAATGCCTTGCTAAAAAGGGCTTCTAATTTGCTGTTCTGCCTGAGAATTTAACTTCCAGATCAGCTCAGACTGTCAGGGCTCGTCATTAGGCAGCACCATAGCTAAAATTAGAGATTTTGATCTCAAATGGCCGATGTGCACTTTCACACGGAACTACACAGAATAATAATCTGGGTGTCATTTCTCAGTGTGTAGCAAGGTCTGGACAAGAAAGACTGTGAATTTTTTATGTACTGCTAAAGCTGATTGTCATGGTCCTTAATTTTGGATCATGGATCTCTTGGAGAATCTGAGGACATCATTGGTCTCTCATGTGAAATTGAATGTACATGGCATTGTTGTATAAATACCTTTTGAAGGGCATTAGCCAGCATTGACTGTGGGACTCGAATTAGGATCCACTGGCCTTTGTTGTCCCCAACTCTGATAAGCATACCTAAGCATTTTTTTCACTTCCACCCAGTTATCATTCATCCACTCTAGCTTAAAATATCCCAAACTCAAATTCTGTCTTTCTCCTTAGAGAAGAGGACCTTTGAGACAGAAATATTTTTTTTTTGCCCCAGCTGGTGTTAAATGTCATGTGTCTACATTCTTCTTTTCTGTGTAGAAGTGGTATTGTGTTTTTGTATAAAAAGTATTTCCCAAGAACTTTATGTGTTCCTTTGTACTCAATGTACCAGCATTAGGTGGGGTTTTTGGAAAGGGATTAGAGTAATAGGATTTCATCAGTAGATGAATCTGTTGATGGACTCATAACTCGATAGACTATCCTGAAATGTCTGATCTTAGGATGTGGGACATAGGGGAGATACCATTGGGAGCCGTATTTCTCCCTGCCCCCCTCCCCACTCTTAGTGACCACAGAATGAAATGAGAAGCTTGAATACATCTTTGCTCCTCTTTAGTTGTTCATCTCAGGTCTTCTGTCACAGCCAGGGAAACCCAACTAACACAAGTAGTTATGGTGTCTTTGCCAACTGAACTGTAGGAATGGAATTTCCCGCTGAGGAACTGTCAGTCAAATCCCAATAGTGCTAAGCTTCCGGGCTGTCAGAGCAGATTTCCCCACCTTAGGGAGTATCTGAGATACTTTCCTCTGCAAAGGCCTTGGTGCTGTAAGGCCCTAGTTCCTCTTTTGTGCTTTGTCAAGGTTACCTCCTTCCTCTCTGCTAATTAGTCTTCTGGCCCTCTTGGATCACACAGCAAATTCTTCAGGAAAGAAGGCTGCACGACAGTTACACTTGAGCTCTCTGGACCTTGTCTAAGCCCTAGTTCATAATAATTGTTTGTTTGACACAAAATGCCGTTTGCAAAACATCTTGTGAACTTTCTTTCCTATTAAATAAATCCCATTTGCCAGATATTATCGTCCTTTATCCAAAAGCCAGATCTGAAAAGTTCAGGGATATTTTTAGTGCCTTTTATCCATATATTTAACCTATTATCAGATCTCAGTGAGTTCACCTCTCTAATCTCCTCTTCCATTGCCACACATTTGGTTTCAATTTCTATCACATTTCACCAGGATTATAAAACTAATCTACTGGTCAACTTGCTGTGCCTCTGTTTTAAATCATTTGTGTTCCCAGAGGAGTTATTGCCTTTGATTCTACTCTGCAGACACGAAGGCTTTTCTCCCTCATTCAGTGTCCATCAGCTTATACATTTAATATGAAAGTTCGTGAGCTCAGCTCAGACCCATTGAGACAAATGAGCCTATTTGACAAGGCCCTTGAATTACATCCTAGATTTTAAGTTTGGGGACGTGTTGACAAAAACCAGTGTCCGTCAGATTTTTCCTCAGCTCTCTTACAGTCGTTTGTTCTCTTGCCAAAGTTTAATATTAGAGAGAGCCGAGGAAGGCGGGAATAGCTGCTTACTGACCCTCCTTAGCAGCAGTAAGTATTCTGATGTCCGTGAACTACACAACATTTGGACAAATCCTGGACTACAGGTATAAGCTTCGGGAAGACACCCAAATCTCTTTATAATTTGGTGACTTCATTGTCTTTTTCCCTTTTCCTGTTTATCAATCTTTTCAGCACCAGGGGAAATAGCTGACAACCCACAGGAAGCGAATGTGATTTTGGCTCATGATTCTGGTGGCTTCTGTCTGTGATCACCTAGCTCTGTGGTTTCTGGGCCTGTGGTAAGACAGAGCATCATGGAAGAAAGCAGTTACAGAAAAAAAAAACCTATATTGTGGTGGTAAGAAAACAGAGAGAGGGACAAACAGAAATGGATCAGGGTAAGATACCTTTTAAAGATTCTCTTCCAGTGATCCATCTTTCTCCATGAGGGCCTATCTTCAACACTGCCATAGGGTGCCCAATTTGACCACATCAGTAGATAAGCCCTTTAAGAAAAGTGAACCCCCCAGGATCCAATCACTTCTCTGAAGCCTATCTGTGCTTGTATTGGGGCCCTCCTTCACACATATGCCTTTTGTGGGGAGTATTTACATGCAATCCATAGACCTTCTTTTGGTTTAAATAAATACTAATTTGTGTTTTATTTGTGGTGTGTGTGTGTGTGTGTGTGTGGTGTATATGTACTAAGAAAGTGCAGTTTCTGAGAGATCAGGCGAGGATGTTGGATTCCCTATAGGCTGCTGTAAGCTGCTTGGTATGCATGCTGGGAAACAAACTTATATCCTCTGCAAGAACGAAATGCATACTCTCAACTGCATGTCATGCCTTAAGCCCCAGTACCTTCTTTTTTTTTTAACCCCATATATTAGACCCCACGAAAGTCAAAACTCTAGGCAAGAGACTGAATAGTAACATCACGTCTGCCTGGGTTAAATGTTAAATTCTTTCTTCTACTATGTATGTGGACATTCATCAGTGTGTTTAATCTCTATATACCTTGGTCTCCTAATGCTTAATTTGAAGGTAATTATGTAATGGTAACCTGATAATTATGTGCTAAATGTTAAATAATAAAACACTGACAGTCCTTATTACAAAACCTGGTACAGTGTTGTTAGCATTCAGGCATCAGTACTGGCCTGACATCAGGGTACATGTCCTCAGCAGCAGCCACTAAGAGCAGCACCTGAGCACATTCACTGCGTTCCCTTTTAAGGGCCCTGCCCACCTCTCATCTCTTTCTCTCCATCTGTCTTTCTGTCTGTCTCCCTTTCTCTCTCTCTTCTTTTCTGCCACTCTTGTCCCCAGAGGCCGGTCTCCCCTCCCTCCCCCTTTTCCCATTCACTTTCCCCAATAGAAAAACCCCTCCACCTGAGTTCAGTCTCATGGTGTCTTTCTCTCTCACGCTGAATTTTTCAAATTACAACAGTTGTTCCCACCCAGGCCTTCGTTACGACGTATGACCCCTATTCTAGCTTGTGTGCTTTCAGCTGTAAGTTCTTTTTCCTTTTTAATCTTATATCCATCCCCACCACCAGGTTGCCTTTTCCAAATTCTCTTATCCAATGCTATTTTCTCCTAGGTGTGGGCTTCTAGAATCTCTCCTACCTTGTTTCATCCTACCCACACTCTACTTTGGCAGAAGTCACTCTTGGCATGCATTTTGTCATCGATGCCATTCTTGTTGCTGTGCCATTTGCTATGGGGTTGTGCGTATTTACCTCAGTGGCGGGATGGCAAGATCGGTGTAACCTGTGTGCCTTGCTCAGGCTGTTTCTTGGAGCAGCGTGTGACAACTGTATGTAACATAGGGCATGATAGATACCAGAGTTTCCTGAAAAATAAATTGCAGATAGCTAATACTATAAGATCACCACCTTCCTAAGACAGATTTTTATTATTTTACTTTCTAGACCTCAGTCTGTATTTGTCTTAATCATTACCTGTCACTGTCTGGGGTGGAGTAGTGATTCCTTGACCCACTTTAATTCCTTTAACAGAATCTGTGAATGCTGACAGGTCCCTTGTATAAAATGACATAGCATTTGCATATAGCCTAGCATAACCTATCATAAACTTTAAATCATCTCTTGGTTACTTCCAATATCTAATATAGTGTGATATATTATTTGTGTATGTGTATGTGCATATATAAAGGGAATTTATTGGAATGACTTATAGGGTGCAATCCAGTAATGGCTAGCAGTGAATGAAAAGGTCAAACATCTAGTAGTTGCTCAGTCCCATAAGGCTCGGTGTCTCAGCTGGTCTTCCGGATATGCTGGAATCCTGAAGAAGTAGGCTCCATTGCCAATGAAGGAATAGATGTGCTGGTAAGGTGAAGGCAGGCAGGCAAGGAAGCAGGAAACCTTGCATCTTCCATTGTCCTTATATAGGCTTCTAGGAGAAGGTGTGGCTCCGATTAAAGGTGTGTCAACCTACTTCAAGATCACATCCAAGCCCGTGTCTTACAGCCTCAAGATGCAAATCAAAGGCCTTAAGATACAGGTCACAGCAGGTGTGCCCTCCATTTCTGTGTGGTTCATTCCACATGAAGTCAAGTTACAGCCAAGAATCGCCACCACATCACATAATCTCCATGCACTCCTTCTTATACAACCTGCTGGATACCTATCTTCATTTCCTTTTAACACAGAGGACCAAATAGCGTTGCCCAACCCTCTGCCGTTGCAGCGGCTCGCTAAGTCCTCGGCCCTTCCAGCTGTTTCTGGTTCTGATCTCCAGCCTTTCCTGATGATAGAAAATGTGCACCCGAAGTCCTTATGCAATCAGAAACGAAAAGTCAGAAAGGTCATGCCGCAGGGGGATGTCCACAGATCCCTTTACCCGGAAACAAACTCAGACCTCTTTAAATCTTCACTCTTGGTGTCGTAATTCTGCTTGACAGTGCATCTTGCTTCTTCCAAGGGCACCTGCTCTCTGGTCCCATAGAGGATACGTTCGAATGCTCAACTCCTCGTTCCTCTCAGCAGCCAAACCTGTGTGTTTGAAGTCTGACCCAGAAGCCTGGGAAAGAAGAAAACCAGAAGCTTGCCTAATGGAGGGCCAGTGCTTGGGCCTGAATTACCATTGTGCTAGTCCTAGTTTTCTGTCTCTTTCCTGTGCAGGGCACTCAGCAAGTGACTGCGTTCCTTCCGAGTTCCCGTCTTTTGGTTTCGTTTTGGTTTTCTGAATGTAGGTGTCTCAGCTGGCCAGAGCCAGCAGTCAGAACACCAGCCATGAATTCATCCCGCACTTCTTCATTCGGTTCCCAAATTGATTTCCGGTCATATTGGCCCACAGTTTTAGTTGTGGCATTTCAGCTAAACGACAGCTGGGAGTTAACATCATCGCAGCTGCAGCCTGCTAGAGTAAACACTTGAGCTCCTAAATGTACAAAAATGATGAAATGACGAGACATATAGGTTTCTAATTGCAGCCAGGATCCTGCAGCTGGGAAGTCACCCGAAGATATATATTCTGTCTTGCAATCCAGCAATCATGCACTTCACCCCTACTGAAGAGCATTTCCCTTCCGTCCCACCCCAAAGGCTGCTGCCAGATCCTGTGCAGTCCAGCTCTGGCTCCCCAAACTATGTTTGCTTCTCATTAGAGGCTGACCCAGCTCCAGTTCCGTAAATCCAGCCAAGGCCTGAGCTAGGGAGACAGATCGGCTGACGTTTGACGAGGACATGATGATAAGGTAATGCTGGGAAATCAAACTCAGATGCAGGCCTAGAAAAGGATCCAAGGGGTCACGAAGGCGAAGGCTGCCTTAACCCAGCACCACCTGTGATACCACTTACATAAGAGCAGGGCCTCTTGTTTCCTCGCTTCAGGTTTCTGATAAGTTGTCTCTCTCCCAATTCCCTCCCTTCCCAGTGTCTTTTTTCCTCTGGTTCCTGTACACATACATACCTTCCTTCCTCCAAACCATTTCTATAACTCATCGCAAGTTACTGTTGGGCCTCTTCCACTGATATGGGGGCTGTTCATTTTCCTTAAATAGCTCTTTTTTTTTTTCCTCCTAAGCCTTAAAAGGGTGCTCCTCTCTTGCTGCAGCAGAAACTGCCCTGATGTCAACCATTCATCCTTTTGTCTCTGTCATTTTTCCTCTGAGTATTTGGTTTTGATAAACAGAAAAAAAAATGAACATTTGTTGTGTACTTCTGCCTGGCAGCTGGCCGACAAGATGGTTGTGGGTTTGTACACTGGAGAAATAGCTTCTCTGGGCTTTCGGTCCCTGAGATGCTGCTGCTCTTCATCCCTTTAGACCGGTTAGTCTGAGAAGCAGAGGGGCTTCAGGAGCTGATGGGGCGGCTGTGTGATAAAGGATGCTAAGATGACAGTCAGCGGAGATGGCCTGCTGTGCTGTCTGCTGCAGAGTTTGGCCCATGGCGCTCCTTCACCTTCCTGTGCCAGGGAGGATGCACCTTATGGAGGACTTCCCGTTTGTCTGTTCATGTCTAGGGTCTCACACCGTGTCCACGACTCAACCTACCCTTTAAATGATGGCTGGTCCATGGACTGCGTGAATGCAGGGGCTCTAGCCCAGTTTGCTCAGATATTTTCCAATTGTAACGCCTTGCAGGGTTGTCCAACCTATTTCTACACACATCGTTCCACTGGGTGTGCCTGTTAATGAGCTGTCATTGTGTTTGTGCCCTGCTCTTTCAAAAGTGAGCCACCAGAAGTCATAAAAATAGCCAATTTGATTAGGAAGTTTCACCAGAAGGAGAAATAACACATTGGTGGGTTCGGCGACCTTCTATCTAAATTACTGGGGTTTACTTCAGGGCTCAGGAAGCCTCTCCCAGGATGTACCTCTGAGCTGTGCCTTATTCTAATAGAGTTCAGCAGATTATAAACAGGCTCAGTCACTGCCATAGCTCCTTTCTCACTGCCCCAGCAGAGGTGAGTAACTGGGGGAGACAGTCAGGCCTATCTATGAAACAGATATTTAGTGTTTCCCTATAACAAGTTTGCTGACTCCAGTCTAGGCTGTTAAGAAGTGCATATTAAGCAGTGGACACTTGAAATGTCTAAGAATGTCGAGGAAGCAAGCCTTCTAGAATTCTTCTTGGCAGTGCTTCTGATCAACTGTCTGAGGACTATTTGCTTAAGACAAAAAGAAGTCAGAGAATGAAAGTGGGTAAGCATTTCAGCCTTCCTGTCTGGTGGGGGAGTGGAAGACAGGGAAAAGCTCCAGCTCCCGGATTCTGCCTTGTGTTCTCTCGAAATGCACGGCATGAGGGCCTTCCAGGGTGCTTTCTTCCATTCCACTAGGACATCTGTGCCATACAGAGAGTGTGCCCAGTTCTCGAATTCCCCCATATTTTCTGTTATCCTTGCACAAAGATGTCACTTCAGACTCAGAGCTGTAATAAGCTTATAATTGGGAAGGAAGAACGCTGCTTGCTCTTGCTCCTTCATAAGCCATGGAGTACCAAGTGCAAGCTGCCCGACTCTGAGAACTCCACGTTTTCCACAGCAGATCCATCAGTACATTTTCTATATGGGATCTTCACACTTGTGGGCATGTTAGCAATTTCCTCGGATGAATCCACCTGTAACTCTCTGAAGGGCCACAGCAAAGGATGAAAGAATACTTTGTTTTCTTTTTGTTTGTTTTTTAACCAGCTTTGTTCATTTAAGCAGCCTCTGATCTGATCGTTTTTTCACATACAGGATCAGGAAGTTATGAGGTAACTGTTCCGGTGAGGGATTTTTTTTTTTTTTACATTTGGGTGATTCTTTTATGGCAACACATTGAGGAATATTGCTCTATGAGTAGATATTTCAATGTGTTTGGGTGACATCAGATCTGTAGAAAAGTCCAGTTGGCAATTTGTCTGTCTTAGCAGATGCCTTTTAGCCTTGATTTTTATCTCTGAGTACAGATAAGAAAACTAATTGTAAACTGATTAAGTGACCTTGTGACTTAAGTATTTTCATGCAAATCACAAGACCATTGAAATGTTTTCTTTCCAAAATATACCTACTGTACTGGCATATCATAGACTTTGGAATAAGAAGACCCAGATTTCAAGAACAGCTTTACCACTTCCTGGCTTTCAGGTCTGTGGTTCATTTGGTCTGTGACTGTGAAGGGGTGTTATCATCACGTAGGTCTTGTTTAGGCAGTCATATTGTTAATATTTCATGGGTCTAACATCCTTGTTACATCCAGAAAATACTATCTTACAACTTGAGTCCTACTCTTCTGGCTCTTCTGATCTTACTGCCCCTTCTTTGGTAATGTCACCTGAGCCTCAGATGTAGATGAACTGATTGAGACTGAGTATCCTATGAACTCTTACCTGCATTTGGCCAGTACAACTCTGTAATGGATCTCTGTAATGGCATCCATTTGTGGCAAAAAGGAAGCTTCTTTGATGAGACTTGTGAGTTACACTTACTGGTGGGTATAAAGGTAACTGTATTCAGAACAGAGCTAAAAACTATATTGATGCAGGCAAATGACTCTTGTGAGTTTTTTATCTAGAGCCTATGATTTCTCCAGTCAGGGATTCTTGGCAGATTTTTAAAACTTAACTTGAATTCCTTCCTATTGAGAGGGTCTTGAGTACCATTAGTCAGCAGTTGGTTACCCCAAGGATATAAGTGCCACTATTACATCGTTTGTGATATCATTCCAGGTTGTTCCTTATTGTGGATTGTGGTTCATAGGTTTTACACTCAACAGGTCTATTTATGTTTTTTTTCCCTTGGTACCTTGAATAACTAAGATTATTATACTATGAGAATTTGTCCTCGATGAAGCTCCCAGGCCACTTCCATCTAAAGTGTTCCAGGTCCTGTGTCTGAAGTATATACTATCTTCAGCAATAGGGTCTTACCTTTAAGTTATGGGAAATGACCAAGAGCAATGACAATAGCATGTACTTTTTTGGAAGTCTCAGACACCATGACCAACTACTCAAAGGGTGATCTGCTCTGAGGGTTTTCTTAGACAGTTTATGGCTCTTAATGTGTGTGTGTGTGTGTGTGTGTGTGTGTG
>LOEQ01008576.1:0-15857 GCA_001685075.1 Bramus lutescens | reverse complement strand
AGAGAGAGAGAGAGAGAGAGAGAAAAGAGAGAGAGAGAGAGAGAGAGAGAGAGACAGACAGAAAGAACTTATTAAGTAATTGTAATTTGGTAAGCACCATTGTCTTACTTGTCTAAATCTGAACATTTTATAATTTCTAACATTGTTCCTTCAGTTTAAAATTTGATACTCTGGTTTTAGATGCCAGGAGGTGATGATAGAATATTATTGCTGTTCAAATAATTGTTCATATAAGTTTTGATAAAATCCTTAATTTCTAATTTATTGCTATTCTGATCAGAGGACTGGGCCTCTATGGAGTAACTGTTTAGTCTACACTGCTTGCGGCACAGTGTAACACCTTTCTATGGTTTATCAACAAATGGTATAAAGGTGAGCATTTTCTCTATCAGGGACAGAATTAAGCTTGAGCTTTTTGATTCTGTCCTTTAAATCTTTATTCCTTCCATTTTTCTCTTAGATGTCTCTAGCTCGGAAGCAAATTTTTGAAAAACTTTTCATGATTAGTTCTTTACTACTCTATTTGGTTCAACATTTTAGGCTCAATTTTTTTTTCTGAACTACTAGTATAACTATAGTAGATAAAGTATGTATAGCTAATGAATCTCTCATAGGCTTGGCCTTTCTTTCATAATTTAAGAATGTATCTGTCAAAGACTTACACATAAACTCACACACACATGCATACTCCCCAGGGGACTTTTCTCTTATAATTTAAAGATGCACTCATCCAAGATCATGCATTCATGCACATTAATGCCAGAATGTAGTTATGTGTAGCAATTTCTTTTACTAGTGTTATTTTGTATTTATTTTGAGCACTTCTTTGCTAGAATTAATTCCTTCCATTTTTCTGGGTATTCTACGCCTGATATTAGTTTTCTGTTTTCTTCTTTCTTTATTCCTTCCCTGTATGTATTCATCCTTTTGCATTTACCCACGCATCTTTAGCTGTCTCACTCTACTTTTTCTTTCCTCTTTCCTTTCTTCCTTGTTTCTTTTAGGTCCTGTGCTGGGGATAGAATGCATGGACTCACGACTGCTGGGAAAGTACCCTACCTACCACTGATCCACATACCTCACTTTCCTTTCTTATCTCATTCTTTCTTACTTTTTTTTGTGGATTCAATTACAAAGAAAATTTCTTTGTATTGTTCACCAGTGTGGAAGCTATTATTTATATTGAATTACTTTTATTTCTTTTAATAAAAAGATGTTGAAATATGGTATAAAATTTTCCCAGTATAGGCAGTTATAGAACAGAAATAAATTATCCTAAAAATAATATTCCTATAAGTGATATAAGAAATCAAACATTTCCAGTCTGTCAGAGGTATAACACATTAATAAACTACTTAAATACATATCAAGCCCCACCTTTATTGAGGCATAATTGATCATACAACATGATGCTTGATATGAACATATTGTAATTTTTTTGCATTATCTATTTATATTTAATTTCTTTCATTATCTGAATTCATACATTATCTTTATGCTTTCTTAAATCAGGTAATAATACCAGCAAAACAAGTCTAAATAATTATACACACTGTTTTGTATCTGTCTTGATACTGCTTTATAATTTTAATGTCATTTATTTCAGAAAAAAGCTTCTGTTTAATAATCAATAGTTCCATAAATTTACCCATCACATCCTACCTCCCTTGTCTCTGCTTCTTGCTGTAGATTACCCTGTCATAGTTCTTTCAGTTTTATGAAACGCAAAATCTAAACGTCCCTTTATATCTGAAAACCTTTCCCACTTCATCTTCAGTGGAGCAATGTATCATCTAGATACAACATTCTACTTTAACAGCCATGGACCCTCAGCTCTATGAAATGTTTCTCCGTCACTTTCTGTTGTTTGTTGTTAATGTTGAATCTGCTTGCTGTGTGGCTCCCTTTAAAGGAATCATGTTTTTGCAATTTGATAATTTTCAAGACTAATACCCAGTATTTTCACTGTAATAAGTCCTCCTGCTTAGAGGGTGGTGCCTCATGCTTCTCCCAGGTAACACTGGTGTCCTTATGTGCAATATGAGGGGATGTGGTTCAGTTTTCTAAGGAAGAATGAACTTTGAGGGTCTGACGGTTCCCAGGTATGTTTTCAGCCAATCCTAGTCTGTTACAGAATTATTTTTGTGAATATTCTCACATTTAGAGAATATGCAGAACCAATATCTGAACCTTTCCACATGTAAAATCCTGTATTTCCTTTTGGCATATAAATCTGAAAGAACCCTGAGCTGCTAAACCACATACTCAATGGCCATTTTCTCTAGGTCTCTCAATATTTAAATACTTCTTGTTCGCTGTTGTCTTCTCTCCTGTCTCCTTTTGTTCAAAGATGTGTAAATATTCTATCAATCTTTTGCAATAATTTTGTGAAGGGGAATCCCTGGAGGCACAATGGATGAACACATGCTTTAAATCTTCTGTGTTTAAACAAAAATCATTTCTATTAAGATTTTGCAGACAGTGGAAATTATATTAAGAGATGATAGAGTCCTTCATTTCATAATTAAAAATATCCCAGGGAGACATAGCACAGTAATGTATAATTATAAATGGCTGTTATGCTTTCCTCTCTATAATTGACCCCTGACTCGGAATTAATTGCTTCCCTATTCCTATTTTTATCTCCTTCCCATCTTTATAGGCTGAGGTTGGCAGGCCTACTGAAAAATAGCTGGGACTATGTCCTAGGCACCTTGGTGTTTGAATACATATTAAAAGTACTTGTCACAGTGTCTAATACAAAACGCTTGCATCATAAGGACTTCCTAACCAAAACTGAGTAATTTGGAATCAGAGGTTCCACAAATTTCAGCTGTGATAAAATGAGAGCTTTTGAACCAGGTGAATCAGCAGAAAGTTACCCAACTTTCCCAAGAAATTTGCCATGGGCATAGTTGGACTATTGAGTATGGGGACAGGTTGTGAGAAGGTTAGAATTCAAGTATGGCTGCAAGTTTTACACTTCTCTGCTTCTTTTGATTAACATGTTACTATCACTGTAATTTACCACAGTTGCATTCCTGGAGTTTTAGAAACTTACAAGGCATTTTTGCTCTTGCTTATTCTTTCATAGAATGTAAAATTCATAAGGGTACCTGCTATCAATTGAGAATCATTTGCTGTTCAATGTTGTTTCAAGTAGAACTATGAGGAACAGAAGCTTCAAACAATAAACATACTTTAATGAAATCCACGTCATTTTTCTGAAGTTTGAAACTGATCTCTTCTTCTCCATTTTACTCTACCTCCAAGCAGCACAACCCCAAGGCAATGTATGAATTCATAAATTTATGAATTCAGAGGGAGATAGGAAGGGACTTAAGTCTCTTCATGTTTTCACCTTCAAGAATGAATGGTCTTTGAGCTAGGTATTCTGTGTACACCGAGAGATTGTCATAGCTCTTCACTCCACATTCATGCCTAACCTGACTCCAGCTTCGAGCAAATGCTCCCTAACCGTTTAAATTGAGTGAGCAAAGGGGCTGCTCCTGAGAGATAGGAAGCCAGAAACATTACAGGCATCCCAGACATCCTATTCCTAAACAAAAGGTGGCAACAGTTATCATTGAAGTGATTAATGATTGCTTTTGCCAAGAGTAGACAGACTTTCTGTGGTTGAGTCTAAGAATGGTGGAATCTCTTCTCAGAGATGTGGGAAGGCTGGGTGTTTGGACTGGGCTAAGATTCCAAGAGAGAAATGTCTTGACCTAAACAAAAGCTAAATCTGTGACTACACAATGTAAAAATAAAGGCAAAAGAAATTTAGAACAACTGAATTTGGGCACAGAAATTCTTTAAAAGTTAAGAAAAAGTTCCCAGAGCAACAACCTGATATGTAGGGGGGATGGGTATTGAAACGAAGTTATTTATGGTGGAGTGTCAAATATAGAAGGCAAACTACATTGATTGGCCTTCTGATTTAGTTCTGGACTAGTCCCGTAGGATGAGAATACAGATGTGGGCTTTGCCAGCAGAAGGTCAGCTTTTGAAATACATTACAGGGAGCTAAAGTTGTGGATAAATCATTCTGCTGTTTTAAGCTGCCTAGAAGGTGTCCAAGGAAAGCAGTGACCTGGTGAGCAGTTGACAAACCCAAGTTTCAAGTCAACAGCAGAGACAATCTATTGCTGTGTGAACGGAGCAGGCAACAGACTCTCTGCCAGCTTCAATTTCACTAAGACCATGCTTAGCAACCTCTTAAGTGTGACGGTCTTGGTTACTGAAAGAACAAGGCAATCTCTGATATGATCTGCTTTTAAAATGTCGGTTATGAGTTAGTTGACATACTTCTCTGTTTTTGGTAAGACTGACTCAATTAGACAAACAGAAAAGCATTTCTTTGTCCTAAACAATAGTGAGGAAGGAGCTGAAGACTTAGCTCAGTTGGTAGAGTGCAAGCTTAAGAACCTGAGTTCAGATCCCTAGTGTTCACACAAACACACACACACACACACACACACACACACACACACACGAAACAGTTTTGAAGGTGTATACCTATAATAATAACACTGAGGAAATGGTGACTCCTGGGTCCCCGGGGCTTGCTGGCCAGCTAGTCTTGCCGAATTGGGAAGCTGCGAGTTCATCAGACACTGTCTCCAAAGGTTAAGACAGAGAGTCAATAAAAAAGGCACCTGGCATTGACATCTGACCTCCACCCACACCCACACCAAAAATAAAATAAATTGACAAATAAAGTAGAGAGGAAGATATATTGTACTTAGTTGGGAGCTGATGGGGCCAGCTAATGGAGAGAGCATTGTAGATTCCATTTTGCTGCATAGAGATACCACGGAGGGACTTTGCCCTTGCTGGCTGATTTTCGGAAGTTTATCGGCTTAAAGAGAACTTCCTAATACATTGTCACTGACTGCTGAACAAGGGGCAGGGAATTTAAGAACAAGCTACTCCACATTCAAGTACACATATTTGTTTAAAAAGTAAAACCTTGACAGTTAAGAAGATTATTAATAGAGTATCTGAAGTAAGACATTTATTTTCACCAGTTATTATGGTTGGAACAAATAAGGATGTAAGTCATGTGATTTGACAATTTAGCTGCTTCAAATGTGAAAGGAAGTAGTCGTTAATAGATTCACAAAGTAGTAGAATCATTATGTAACTCCTGTACCTTTCCATTAGCCCCAAAGAAAGCCATTAGCAGTCACCGCCCATTTCCCCTTCCCTTAGTCCCTGACAACTTACTTCACACTGGGTCTCCATGGACTTTCTTATTCTGAACATTTCACATGACTGATATTACAAAGTACGTGGGCTTTCATGGCTGTCTTTGTCTACTTAGCATATATTTAAGGTCCACATTAAAGATGTTCTTAAATGCATCAGTACATCATTTCTTCTTGCGACTCCACAATATTTAATTGTATGAATGTGCTGTGTTTGTTTATCCACCCATTTGCTGACAGGCCTGTGTTCACTGTTTGACTGATATAAAGAGCTTGTTAACTTGGATATTGCTTTTTCCCTTTCTATTTCATGTATTTATCATATCTTCTCATTTAATTCATTTCTGTTTTCCTCAGATTTAACTTTCTCTTGATTTCTAGTTTATTAAAGTGGAAGATTGGGTTGCTGATTGCACCATTGTCTTCTCTCCTAATATAGACCCTTGTATATATGGGATTTCCATTAAGTACATCTTCTGTGCAGTTCTAAAGGTTTTGATACACTCCTTTCATCATCATTCAAAGTAGTTTATGATTTCTTTTGTGTTCCTTTTATCTTTTGACCCAGTTGTTATTTAAGATACATTGTTTAACTTCTTATGCTTGTGGATTTCCTCAATTTTCCCTCTGATGATGTGTTATTTTATTTAGTTTTGGTCAAAGAAATACTTTATAAGGTTAAATATTTTTGTATGTTTCTATGCTATGGCCTCTCACAAGATCTGTTTTGGAGGATACTCCATGTGGACTCATGAAAACCCCATTCTGTTGGGAAAGCAACTATTCTCTAGCTGTCTGAGGATAAGAGATCCATAGCATTATGTAAGTTACGTTGTGTGTTTTTGTTTCAGGATTTGTCCAGATGCTCTATGTGCCATTGAAAGCAGGAAATTGAAATTTTGAATGCTTGCAGAATCCTCTGTTTCTTGATTCATTTGTGTTGAAGGTTTTATTTTTGTGTGTTATGGTATTTTGTTATGTATGAACAAGCCTACTTACAGTTGGCACAGCATCTCACTGACTGATCATTTATTTTGATATTATTGTTCATGACTGTCTTGTTCACTTCAAATTTCTTTTGTCAGGATCTTAGCCATCCTGTCTCTTGTCTCTCCTCGTATGGCGTATCTTCAGCTGTCTTTGACTTTTAACTCACGAATTTTGTTTCCTTGTAATCCATACTATTTATTTCAGACCCTGTTCATAATCAAAAGACTTATTTTTTTCTTTTAAACGTTATATTGAATAGTTCACTAGTTTATATTGGGAGTAATTAAAGATAAAGGAGTATTTATCATGCCATTTTGCTATTTATTCTGTATGTCTTTCACTCTTGTCATTCATCTCCTTAGATTGGTTGATGGTAGTTAGTTTGCAGCACTAGGAACTGAGCCTAGGGTCTTGTGTGTTCCAGGAAAGTACTTTACAATTGAGACATGGCCTTGGCCTTGTCTCCACCACTTTTGAACTTTGTGAGTTAATAAATATTATCTAGCTTGCCATTTAAATCTGTTTTTATTTCTTTTATTTTTTTCCAAATTATTTTCTCTTTGCCCTAAGGATTGCAATGAGTATATAATAATCTATATCAGGTGGATACAAGTATAAATTATGTACCCATATTTTAATTTTGTTAATGTAGGTACTAGGTGTTACCTAGTGTCCCTTTATTTAGATCCAGAGTCTCCTGATCACATGTGATGTGCAAATGCCTTGTTAGTCATAACGCAGTGTTTCAGGGCCTGGAGGGGCTACATCAGGTCTTCCGCGTATATGTTATGGCTGTTAGCTTGGTGTTTGTGTGGGACTCCTGACAGTGGGAGCAGGTGTGTCTTTGACTCTTTTGCCTTCTCTTGGGACTCCTTTCCTCCTGTTGGGTTGCCTTGTCCAGTCTTGGTATGAGGGCTTTTGCCTTGTCTTACCGTATCCTGTTTTGTTGTATTCGGTTGTTATCTCTTGGGGGCCAACTCTTTCCGGAAGGAAAACTGAGGGGAAGTGGAAATGGAAGAGAGGAGAGGAGAGATGGCAGGGAGGGCAGGAGAGGGAGCTGGCAGGAGTAGAGGAAGAGGAAACTGTGGTAGGGATGTATTGTATGAGAGGAGAATTTAGTTTCAATAAAAAAGTAGTAGGAGAAAAAAACATAGTGTTTACTTATGTTTTGAAACATTTTCACATTGTGTGTCATTGTGTGTATGATATATATATATATATATACATATATGCATAAATCTGCTTTTCTCCCTTTCCCATGTATTTTCTCTGTTTAGTGTTGTTGTTACTTTAATGAATGATTAGACAGATTTTCTCAGTTGCTTGGGACTAATCTCACAGTCTTTAGAGGGACACTTTGTATGCCTTGAGATTATACCTTCTCTATTCAATCTGGAAGTTTGTAATGCTATCTTGACTTTCTGTTTGTGCAGTGTCACAAGCCTGGTCATGAGTGAAAATCTGAGTTCCTTTACTTCTTCAATAACTGTGCACATATCTCCATTCGCATCTCTTCCCAGCCATAGATTAGAACATTTGAATGCTCCATGCATGCATCCTTTTCAAACTTTGGGGTTTAAAGCTTTATGTTGCGCCCATTGCTTGCCTAGTTATTACCACGGCCTGATAGTGCTATGTTATTCAACAACTGCCTCTGAGATTTTTGTGAACAACAAAAAAAAAAATGCCCCCGGGGAAACAAATGTCTGTTTCCATTCAGCAATCAGTCAGGTCAGCGAAGATCACTGCTAACTGATTCCCTTTGCCTGTGAACAGAGCCCACAGTCATTCGGAGTCTTCTCAACACAGCAGGCTAACTGAAGAGTCTTGACACAACTTTCAAGACACTACTAATTGGATTTCACTTGCCATCTGCCACAGTGTACCTGACAGAACCCATGCAAATGTAAATTCAAAACAGATGACATAGGGAAAGGAGAAAACAGACCCCTTTTGATAATTGTCATCTTCCAATCTGGAGGCTGGGAGAGAAGGAGGGGAACAGTAGCAGAGAGAACTACCCCTCTTGAAAAAGATGGACAATGAGTAAATAAAAGCATATATTATATTTTATAAAGTTTTATTAGGGCATGTGACATGAAAACAGAAGGGGGACTAGGAATGGAAGGAATCAGGAGGGAGCAAGGCAGGGAAGCAGCGGAGGAGGGGACAAGCAAGAGTTATGAATACTTAAGAAAATGCCATAATGAAACCCATCACTTTGTATCCTCTCTTTAAAAATTAATACATAAAATGTTGATTTGCGATAGTTCTTACTTTGAAGAGAGAAGGGCGAGGAAGAAGGAAAGCAGGTGTTAGGTTCAGGCAATTTTACCTATGGAATATGATTCTGACAATTGTTCTTTTTAATGAAGAGATGTACAAGTCATTTTAATTATATATAGAGAGGTGTACTTTCCTGCTTATAATACTCAGTGGATCAAGGATGATTTTTCTGCTGGTTTAAGAGACCTTGCTGAAAGGATTTTTTGATTTCTAAGAGGAGTCTCTAGAAATAAAGTAAAGTGACTCTCAGAGATTAGAGATTTTAGAGATTTTTTTAAAGTCATTTGTTCTTTTTGGTAACATCAGCCTTGTGTGCTGTGAGGTGTTCTGAGTCCTAAGGGCGCAGTCGTTAAGTGAGCACGACACATGTTATTATTAAGCCTGCATTCTAGCGGTGATAGTAGAGCATGAGCTACAGTGAAGGCAGATGTGTGACATAATGAGGGGACTGTTAAATGCAACGAATCCAATACTAAAACAAGCGACCATAGCGTAACAGGCAATTGGGAAGCAGAGAAAGATTTCTTCCGACACAGTAGTGTGTAGTTAAGATCCCAGGGAATAAACCATATATACCCGCGGAAAGGTAGATGCACGAGAAGACGGAGTGTGCTTGCCACACAAGGCACTGGTGTAGGAGGAGTAAGGCAGATGAAAAACCAGTAGAGGAGTTCTGAGGGAGGTCAGGACCTCCTTGAATGAATCTTGTTCAGATAACGCTGGGGCGAGCCAATTTTGATCAAAATAACTGCAGGGTCTCTTGCTGTTCTACACAGACTAGATATAGTGGAGATGGTTAGAGGTGGTTGCGGTGGAGCAGAAGAGAGGCTCTTGCCATGGTCCAGGTAAGACCTGATGGAGGCCTAAGCAGGCATCTGGGGGTGAAGGAAAGCCATTGTCGTTGTTTTTCATATTTATTCTGAAGCAGAAGCTACAATTTTCCTGAGGATTGGGAATAGATATGTAAAATGAAATGTATAAGATATGACAATACAGTGCTAGACTCAAGCAACTGTGTGAATGAATATGGGAACCATTTGCAGAGAACACAGAGAGGAGAGCAACTTTTCTCATCTTTGTTTATAAAATTGCAAAACAACTTTAGTTTTAATTCCTAGGATGTGAGTATGTGTGTGTGTTATTGAGCTGCATAGGTTAAAGTCCAAACAAATGTTTTCCTGCATCAGAATAGCATAGAATGCATGTGTGCATGAGCGCGTGTGTGCGCATGCGCGCGCACACACACACACACACGCACTATGCAGGAATAAATAATGATGAAGAATGTTTCACAAGGAGAGCAAGCTCATGCTTTAGGCAAAACAAATTTCCTGATTTCTGCAGACCGTCTATTTTCATTTGAATATTTGTATTAGCCCAAGTTTCAGTTCCTTCATATATAAAGTGATGCGTATTTTGGGGTTAAATAATCAATTTTGGGTATTCTGTTCTCCTCAAAATTTCTCAAGATTAACTGAAAATTTTAAGAAAGTCTGCTACTAATGGTCTAATTGGTCTTTAGGCTTTTATATATCAAGTAGTTACTGGGATTTGTTCAAAGTAGAGCATGCTAAATATTGAAACAGACTCAATAAACACACAGCATTATCCACATGCAATGCATAATCTAAATCTAAAGTTTTGTTAAGCCAATATTCAGGACGCTATTTGCTGGTGATATAAATGTGAATTTTAAAAAGAAAAACTGTTGTAAAAATAAGATTGTGTGGTATATCTTCAAGTACCACCCGTGGGTCATGGCATTGAACTTCTAAGTAGTAAACAAAATCCTGAGGCTTATCACCAAGCAGAGATGGAATGAGAGCCCAGCCAAAGAACTTCACCAAATCTATGTATCAAGTTGTAAAACCGAGCCCATATATACAGATCAACTCGGATAGCATACATGCAAGTTTTCCACCGTTTCATTTTCTCAAGGAAGTACAGAGCTTAGAAAACTTCCTATGGAATAGTGTAGTCAGATCAAGACTCATGAAAGTGTCTGGGCTTGAGAAATATCCTGAAAGGAAGGCAAGAGAGTCTAAAAAATCTCCAGGCTCAGTTCCTCCAGGAATAGAGAAGATGTGAGGCACGGGGTAGCACAGAACTTTCTGGCAGTATCCAGAGTAAGGTGGTGCTGAGGGTATAAGAAAGCAAACTGAGCAAGTCAGGAGGAGCATTTCCCCAAGCCCTCTGCTTCAGTGCCTGACTCCAGGTTCCCACCTTAAGTTCCTGCCCTGACTTCTTACTGGGTTACCCGTTGGAAGGTTCAGTAAATTCGTCCCTCTCCAACTTGCTTATGGTCAAGCTGTTTCACCACAGCAATAGACAACAAACCCCAAACCAGCATTGTCTTAGTAGGGTTTCTATTGATGTAAAGAGACACAATGACCATGGCAACTCTTACAAAGGAAAACATTGAGTTGGGGTGCCTCATTTACGGTTTCAGAGGTTCAGTCCATTATCATCATGGTGGGACATTGTAGGGTGCAGGCAGACATGGTGCTGGAGATGTGGCTGAGAATCCTACATCCTGCGGGCAACAGGAAGTAGTCTTCCTGTTTCACACTAAGGAAAGCTTGAGCAAAAGTGATCTCAATGCCAGGCCCCCACAGTGACACACTTTCTTCAGCAGGGCCACACCCACTTCAGTAAAGCGGGGAGCTGCGCTAATCTATCAGGTGTTTTGAGACCATGTCCATCCAACAAGACAATAGTAATAGGGGAGCAGAGTCAGGAATTCTTTTCTTGCAGGAAGAGAAATGTAAGGCATTACACTTCACTAGAGGGCTCTGGTTTCTAAGTTTCTTGGGAGATCTCAGCTGTAAAGGTCTTCACCAACTTTTTCAACATAGATATGGGAAGGAGATTCCTCTTATGAATAAGCTTTCTCAATGTTAGTAACA
This sequence comes from Bramus lutescens, assembly GCA_001685075.1. NCBI lineage: Eukaryota > Metazoa > Chordata > Mammalia > Rodentia > Cricetidae > Bramus > Bramus lutescens. The sequence continues at coordinate 4,465 of LOEQ01008576.1, read as the reverse complement.
TTTAGCTTTCTAGGAACTTTTCTTCCTATAAATATTTCCATTAAGGAAAACATGGTACCTTTTATTCCAAAGTTAACGTCAACTGTGGCAGCACCAAGGAGGCCATTGTGGAGACAGAGATCATCAGGGATCATCAGTATCCCATGCTTGAAACTATTGGGTTGACAGTCAAAAAAAAACCCACTACAGTTTGAATTTGTATATTGACTGTCCCTAGAAGAACTATGCTGAAAGCAGGAGAAGAGGGAATTGAATGCTCTTTATTCTTTAGATAAAGTTGAATTAGTCGCTGCCCCATGCTGATCACACACTGTCCTGGGGTTGAGAAATGACCAGGGTACAGCTGTGCTAGCTGACAGGTGCCTCCCTGGACAATAGAGCCCAGCATGGAAAGTTTTGGAACACATGTGTGCTGGTGCAATGCTTGAGGGGATCCTGAGTTCTAGTTCTAACTGATACATGGTAGGTGCTTTAATTGGACAATTAATGTGTGATGAATTAGAGATTTCTATATTTTAGGGTACTTCTGTATTTTGAACATTCATTTGTACTTTACACTGACTTGTAAAATGTGAAGATTTATTTATTTATTTGTTTATTTATTTATTTTTACTTTTAAAGGAACTGGAGATAAAAGACATGCATGATGGAACGCTCCTGTCCTTCTAGAATTTGCAGGAGGGAGGCAGATGCGGGAAGATTGGTTTAAATTGGAGGGCAGATGGGGCTATGCAATATAATACTATCTCAAGTAAATCAAAGGTCAAAAAACGAACAACAACAACAACCATCCCCACACAAGTGCAAAACTGATGACAAAGATGTCAAAGTATTTCTAAGACTTACAGTAAGGTTATGAATTCTGGCTTTGGAGTCACAGGCCATTTATGTATGTATGTGTGTGTGGGTTATATGCATATGTACATATATATATATATCTTTGCATATATATATCGTTGAGTGTGTTCACTGTATGTGATTGTTCTGAGTCCAGACGTTGATGCCAGGTGTCTTCTGATTTCTAGTCTGATGTTTTGAAGGGTACCTCATTGAACCTGGAGTTTGTAGTTTTAGACTGGCTGACCAAGGAGTGCCAAAGAGCCATGTGCCCCTATTGTCTCCCAGTTCTGGAGTTCAGGAAGTATACCCCTGTTCCTGGCTTTTATGTGAGTGCTGGCGATCCACACTCAACCTGACAAGTTCATGCAACAAGTTCTTTGTCTCTGACAACATTTTTCCAGACCTCATGATCATTTACTGTAAAAATATTTATCAATGCAATCCTACTTCATCCAAAAATTAAGCTCACAAGTTTAACACATAAATCAAATGACAGAAGCTGGGATATACTGGTGAGTACAGGTGTGTGAGACAAACACTCTCCACATCTGGTTATTTCCTTTCTATCTGTCATCTCTTTAGGATACTGGATTCATTATACAGAAAAGTTCTGTGAGATTTCTGAGTGTCTTATAAATAGCCCTCTTTTGTGGCAGAGAGTTTATTCAAATCTGAAGTCCACCTGGCTGTGTGACATTAGGCTGCTTCCAAACCTTTCCAAGCCTACATTTCTTAACCTGAAATGTAGTAATTATGATTATGCTTATGGGCCATCATGAAGATTATACAGCAAGTAAGACCCAGAGTGAGTGCTGTTTGTGAAGGTGCAGACGAAATGGCAGAGATGGTGATGATGATGTTGATAAGGAGGAAGAAGAATGCTTGATAAGTGGCCTAAACCAAGTTTCTCCAATGTTTTCTGTATCACATACCTGAGAAGCAAATTAATGCTGAACATGATGTGGTTTAGATTTTGTGTTGTATGATGTATTTCTTTTGCTTTTGGTAGGATTCGAATTATTGAACATGCAGCATTTCAAACACCTCAATATTTAATCATTCGTGTTACTATATGATTATTCCAAAAGCTCTTTGAGTCAGGTAATTATTCAGATTCTGGGTGTCAAGGATGAGCAAGTGACCATTTTATCTTGAAAGGGTTAACTTTTGATAGAAGAAACAATTACAGTAGAAATCAGTTTTGAACCAGAGATATTTTTAATTGGTTTATAAGCATTGTATGTCCAAACATTTCACTTGTCTGAGAGTTTTTTCAACTGTGCTTCTAAGATCAGTTTCATGGAAAATAATATTTTCTTTTTCTTAAGTTTGTTGACATCTTTTCATAGCTGAAGGTCAGAGTCACTAGATACCATCTTAAGATTTATTTCTTCAGATATCATATTCAGTATTTTACATAGTGGAAACATTGTCTTCAGAAGAAGATAATTTGTCTTTGTAAGTCATATTCCTGTACTGCATATATTGCCAGTGAGTCCACTTCTTTTTAAAAATCTAGTGATATTGCTAGATGATAGCATTTATCCTTCTATATCAATATTCTCAGATACATCATACACTATGTGTATACATAGTTTAAAACTTTTCTTTGTTTTATGACTATATTTTTAACACAAGAATCAGTGTTTGTTATGATCCTTGGTATTGCTCTGTATTTCAGCAATGTGTACACTGGAAACTCTGTTGATTTTCTATATTTATCTCTTTGTCTTGAATTCTTATTATCTCTTATTTTTCATCAGATTGTTTCACATTTTTCTCTCAAGGTATTGCTTATCTCATGTATCCCATTTAAGCCAATTTTTATTAGCAAAATGAGGCTGTCTTTTTCTAAAAATTTATTATCATTTCATTATTGTTTCTTCTAATTTCTTGCTGTTTTTTCAGAAACTGGAATATGTTACTGATGTGGGATGTCCTTTTGTATATGTGCTGCCTTTATTTGTTGTTGAAAAATGCTATTTGGACCAATGACTTAGCAGAGTAAAGCCAGGCAGGAAATCAGAACAGAGATAGAAAGAGAGAGAGAGAGAGAGAGAGAGTGGGCAGGGAAAGAAAAATGTCACATAGCTGTCAAAAGAAACAGATGCCCAGAACCTTTATAGGTAAACCACAGCCTCGTGGCAATACACAGATTAATAGAAATGGGTTATTTTAAAATGTAAGAGTTAGTTAATAAGAAGCCTGAGCTAATAGGCCAAGCAGTGTTGTAAATTAGATTGTTTCTATGTAACTAATTAGGTCTGGGTGGCCAGGAAATGAATGAGTAGTCTTTGTTTGCAAAATGGTGCCTATACCTTTGGGGCTAATTTGCACGGCCAGCCACACACTTTGGGTCCAGGTGCTTGTATGCCCACTTGGGGTTAGAAGGAAAGTAGGTGAGAGCAGGTCTACCATTTAGCACCCCTGCCTAGGCAAGCAGCTTGATTCTGTCTGCTAGGCATGCATAGGCAGAAGATCATAGTAGATTTCTGCCTCCATACAGGGAGACATTTCCAGTCTTCACAGCATGGTGCATGGCGGATTTAGCTTTTACTCAGTCAAAAAGGGTTTATTGGCTGTACATGCATGGTGCTTCTCAGAGTTGAAATGGTGAGCATGACTCTCACCCAGCAGTCTCAGCACTGGTAGTAAATATATCTCCACCATGTTGAAAGGTCAAGAGAGGTGGAGCCAACATTCAGTGCTTCCTCAACCACACTGCTTACCATTTTAAAATGTGCCTTGTCAGTAAAGGATTTCAGATACACGACAGGACAGATTCAGACATAAAAGACCTCTAAATGAGATCCTGTGTTTAAAAATGTACTAGGCTTGGGAGAGAGAGAAAAAGAGTATAGACAGTTATAAAACGAAGTAATTTCTTTAAAGAGACAGTAAAAGTAGTATAAAAAGTACAGACAGTCATGTATTAAAGGATTAAAGAAAATACAGAGTAAAGATGAGTCTGGATTATGCATATTATTGTATTTTCTTTGAATTTTTTGTCTGCAGAGAGACATTTGTTTCTGGGGGCTGATAAGTTAAACCAACATAAAAGTATCTTGACTTTAAAATTTGGGTCTAAGGGTATGTTGCTTTGGAAAAAAAGGTTCTGCTTTTGATTCCACAGAAGATTAGAACCTGTGGATTTCTTCCAGGCTAATGTGATTTGATGGAGCAAGACCTCCTGAAAGTACTCAGTGAACCCTAAAATATTTTGCCCAACAAAAAGCAGTAAGCAATTTGGAGAAAACTATACCCAAATTCTCAAAATAATTGTTTATAAATGTTTGTTTTCATTTAAAGAGGGATATGATATAGAAATGAATACTTTGCATTGGCATGGGTCTTGGTCTATTTACACAAATTTAGGGTTGATTTTGTAAGGCTGTGTATATATATTTTTACTTTTGTTTATTTAAGGTATTATGTTTATGCAGCTTATTTAAAAAATAAGGTATAACTAAAAATTATAGATTAATAGGTAGTCATTTGTAATAGTCAAACTTCTAGTCATGTTAGTTAGACTTTCTTGATATATATAGAGATGCATAGTTAGATAATCTTCAATACTTCAAAGACCTACAGAATATAGCATTTAAAATGTTTTAAGAACTTAGAC
>LOEQ01008575.1:30518-45035 GCA_001685075.1 Bramus lutescens | reverse complement strand
TGTTTTATTAAAATACATGATTGACAGAATACAGACAATTCTCCTGCACCAAAGAAGGAAAAGAACTATTTCCAAAAATGTGTAAATTTTTGGAGCCCGTGAGGTGGCTCAAGAAGGTAAGCTTGATCGCTCCAGATCCCAGAGAGATTTGACTTTCGAAAATTGTCCTCTGATCCACACAGGTACACTGCATGTGCGTACACATGCACACGGACACACATACGTGTGTGCACACACACATGCACACATGAAAGTGCTAAAAAATGCGGGCTTTTAAAAATGCTTTGTTGGTATTCTTTTTACTTCTTTGAGAATTCCTAGCATGTGTTTTTTAGCATATTCATCCCTCCAGCTCCTCCTAGATCCATCTCCCTTTCCCATCCACCCAATTTTTTGTCCTCTTAAAAAAATCCCTGTAGTCTAGTTTGTGCTATCCATATCCTCTGGGAACTATGGTATGGGTGACCTATCAGGGAACACACCCTTAAAGCAAACTGAATCTCCTTTCCCCAGTTCTCAACTGCCAGTAGGGCCTCAGCCAGGCATCGGAGTTTGTGCCCACTTTCCCTCTCCTTGCAATGATTTTTGTCTAGCTAGACCTTGCACCAGTCTCGTGTATGCCGTCACAAATTCATATGTGCAACTGCCCTTCCGTGTCTGGAAATGACTGTTTTCCCTGTAGTCATCCACCACTTGTGGCTCATTTCATCCCTCTTCTGCATAGATCCATGAGCCTGGGGAGACAGGGTATGGGATACATGTTCCATTTACAGCTGAATACTTCACAGTCTCTAGTTGCCTGTATATTGACCAGTAGGGGATCTCTGTGTTAACTGCTATTTACTACAATAAGCCACCCCATCACTCTAATGAGGGCTGAGAGATGTACTAATCTGTGGGTAGAACATTAAGTCATTAGGAGTCATTTTAATACTATGTCCATTTAACAGAATAATAGTGTTTGTGTCTCCCCTAGGGCCTATGCCTTGTCCAGACAGAGATTCTTGGCCCAGATAATAGTGGCAGGTGTTTGTTTTATTCAGCCTCAATGAAGAACAAAATAATGCCATTTAAAGGGAGATTATGGAACTGGAGAGCATGTTAAACTATGTTAAACAATTACATAGTTTTATAAAGGCAAATATTACATATTTTCTCTCATATGTGAAATTTATTGGGGAAGACATGAACATAACCAGTGCACTACTAAAGTATATGAAAGTATAAAAGGGGGAAGGAGGAGGATAAGTAAAGCTAATAAAAGGGATGAATTTAAATAAGTATGGAAATGTCATAATAAAATCCATGGCTTTATACAATTAATATATACTAATAACGAAAGAAGGAAGATTAATTACTTCAAATGTGATCTTGATTTAATACCTTTATAACTGTTTTTTCTCAATAATTTATTCCCTCTAGGATCTTTCAGTTCTCTCCCTCAAGCAGCTTTTTTCTTTCACCTGATCTTCCTCCATTTAAAAAAGATTGGGTACAGGTAGACCAAGATGGAGAAATAAGAACTGCTTCAGTTGTTTTCCCACAAAAATGTCAAGTTCGCCATACACTGATGCACTAAACTGCATTAACAGTAGCCAAGTGAAAGAGAGATTATTGGGCTTTCTTTTAGCATCATTGCTAACAAAGCTCCCCATGTGTAAGAAAGACATAACTGCACTGTCCATGTGCTACTCCCTGAATCCCACACAGAAGAGTGTAGACACACCACTCACTTAGGTACAGGAGAGGGAAGTAAGTGTAGACCTTTGATTTAGAACTCAGTACCAGGTATATCATGGTTAAACCCTGAGGTTTACTGATGGAAGAAACTCCACAGATCGAAGCTCTAAGTCTATAATCTAGAAATCTATTATCGGGGTGGGAAATAATGTGTTCCTGACATGATAAAACATGGTGTGGGCCTATGATGTAACTTAGTACTATAGGATAGCGTCAATGTGACCAGACTTTGCATCAGTCTTGGAGCTTCTTTCACTATTCCTCCCTAATCCTGGATATGGACACTGTGTTTGGACAAAGGAGAGGAAAGTAAGCATAGGAATTTGCTTTGCAACAATTAGATACAGTCTAAATAAGTTCATCCCAAGAGATACTGCAATACTTATTATAAATTATTTTAAAATTATAAAGTTATAAAAATGAAAGAACAAAGATAGGAAAACCAGCAAGAAAGCCTGTATGGGACCAAACTAGGCCCTCTGCATGTGGGCAACAATTGTGTAGCTTGGTCTGTTGGAAGGCCCCCTGGCAGTGGAACCAGGAGCTACCCCTGGTGCATGAGCTGGCTTTTTGGAGCCCATTCCCTATGGTGGGATGCCTTGCTCAGCCTTGATGTGGGGTCAGGGGGTGTGGATGGCTTTGGTCCTGGCTCAACTTAATGTGCCAGGCCTTGTTTATTCTCCATGGGAGACATTTACCCTTTTGGAGAAGTAGATGGGGGGTGGATTGGGAGTGAGGGGAGGGGAGCAGGAGGAGGGGAAGGATGGGGAATTACGGTTGGTATATAAAATGAATTAAAAAATTAAAATACAAAAAGAAAGAAGAAAAGGAATGTTTATAATAACAACATAGTTGAAACCAAAAGGGGAAATCTTTCTGGCACACTTGAATACTGTATCTAATACTCTTTTCCATTCATATCCGTGTTTCTTGAAAGACTAATAGTTTCTATTTTCTTACCTATTATTCATCTTTCAAATTAATGTGTTCTGGTTTTCTTTCCATAACTTATCTAACAACAACCTTACAAAAATCAACAATGGTCTTCTAACTTCTGCATGTGATAATCGCCATTAGATAGCCTCTTATTTTATCTTCTTTGATGAACACCTCTTTATAGCAACAGCTGTGGAGGTAGCTAGTCAAGTTCCCATTCTACTTCTGGTTAATTTCTTTTCAGTTACCTTATGGATTCTTCTTCTTCCAGCCATATTTTAAATCTTACAATCTTACTTTTATTTGTTTGTTTATATGTGTGTGAATGCCTGTGTATTTGAGAGTGTATGTAAAATTAGCCTATGTGCACATGGATGCCAGAAGAAGGCGTCATATCCTTTAGAGGTAGATTTTATAACAACAACAATCATAATTTTCACAAATTTACATAAATATGACTTACACACCAATCACTCTCACTTCTCACCTCCCTATCCAACCTCTTCTCCATTCCTCACAAATCTTTCATGTTTATTTGCAACCCATTAAGATTACCCAGGGCTAATTGTGAAGCCATGTGTTTGGACCTATCCGGTGGAGCCTAGTAGGCTCAGCAGAGGGTTAATGTTTTGTGAAGTTCCTCTCGATGCAAGAACTATCCTGGTCCCTCCAGCTCTAATCTCTATTATCAGGAGACCTAATTCATGCCTAGAGCTTCCGATCTTACCTCTAGGCTACCAATTCTCATATGTAGTGTTCTTAGAGTATTAGATTCGAATATCCATTTATGTAAAACAGCTGAGAAAGATTGGATGGAAGCTAAACTTTTATAGCTCAAATCTCGACAAATCTCTCATTAGTAAATATTTCTAATGTAACTACAAAACTGACCATTCTACCATCCTTAATATATTTTGTTAGTCTTATTTCCCTATGTTTGGTCATGCCATTTCTTCCTAGACTACTTTCCCACTTCCTAGATAAGTGTTTCTTAACGTAATGTGCATTCTAGTCAAATTGATATTTAGGTAAAATATACCCTGGAAAATTGTAGGGTTGAGTCTAAGAATCTACTTTTCACCTTTTCTTTTTCTGGTCCTGGGCATTAAATGCAGGTGCTTGTAGTTGATAAGCAAATACTCTGTATATCTAATTATTCTATTTATATATTTATTTTGACAAAGAGCCTCCAAAATTGCTCAAGATATCCTTGAATGTGTTTATGATATGGCTTTTTCTCATTGCCTTAATAATGACTACATTTGGGGTTCTATAGGTCACAATTTTCTTTCTGTGATTCTTTAGCTGCAAAATAATTGTTAGAGTTATATCAAAGAAAATGAGCAAGCAACTTAAGCAAGTCAGAAGAGACTACAATGAGGATGCTAAGAGAGACTTACATAGATCTAATCTACATGGGAAGTAGAAAAAGACAAGATCTCCTGAGTAAATTGGGAGCATGGGGACCTTGGGGGAGGGTTGAAGGGGGACGAGAGAGGCAGGGAGGGGAGCAGAGAAAAATGTAGAACTCAAAAATCAATAAAACAGAAAAAGAAAAAACAGAGACTATAAATGGCTATTAAACATTTTTTAAACATTCAGTTTTTAGAAATTATGCATATATACATATGTATATATGTGAATGTAAATTCCTGGTACTTTTGAAAAGCAGTTAAATGAAAGGGATAATAAAAACCCATTCCTGTGAAACTACTCTTTAAAGTTCAAAATTCAAAAATTAGTGCCAAAACCAAATGTTTGGCTGTATATTTTTAAACAGGGATTAACTATGCAGCTCTGGCTGGCCTGAAACTTAACTATGTTGACCAGGCTTGTCTCAAAGTTGCAGAGATCCACAGGTCTCTGAACTACAATTCAGAAATTATACTCATGTGCCACCATGCCCAGATAATACCAAAGTTCTTTCAAAATTATTAATAATAGCAAATAAACAATTAGCTATCTATACATTTAAAAATATTGAAGTTATTTAGAAATTTATGGTATCGCCATAATTTCCCATAAAAACCACTAAGCTGGTTATTTTGAAGGCATCAAAAGTATTTTCAAATTCGGTAACATGATAAGTCTCAAGCTAAATGTTTAATGAAAAATATATTACAATTTTATTAGTAAAAGTTACTAATATAAAATGATTTTGAAAGAAAAGTTCATAAAAATGATAATGGTACCATCAGGCATTTAGGAGCTGGTGCTGATGATTTATTTATTTATTATTCATTATTATAGCTTTTTAATATTTATGCAATGAGTGTTTTACTCTTATGAATCAGAACAAGTATTTGTCTAAAGAACTTTATTTTCTCTGTTTTCTCTATGTTTTTTGGGAAATTTTTCTTATAATCTTTCCAAACTAAAATGTACAGAGCATGGGAGAGTGACATATGAAAAAGCCTGGTATGGGATTCTTGCTCTTGATTTCTAGAAATCTGTTTAATCCTGTGATAGAATGCCCTTCAAGGATACATTTGTTAGACAACTCTCTGTCACTGTAAGAAAATGCCTGACCAAATAAACTTAAAAGTAGGAAACAGGAGGCTAGGGAAGTAGCTTAGTCAGTAAAGTGCCTACTGGGCAAGCATAAGGATCTGAGATAGATCCCAAACACCCATATAAAAACTGGGCATTGATAACCCTAGCATAAGTGGATCCTGGGAGTCCATTTGATCGGCCTAATAGAACAAGTGAGCTTCAGGTTCAGTGTGGGACCAGTCTCAAAAGCTAGAGAGTAACTGAGGAAACACCCATAGCCAATCTCTAGGTTGTGCACAGGCACACAGACACAGTCAAGCATATATACGCTACACATGCACAAAGGTGGAAACAGTTTCTTGGCTCATAGATTCAGAAGCTTCTGTCACAGTGAATGGGTATGTAGCTATGAGACAGGCCTGTTTGGGGCCTGCAGCAATAAGATAGAACTTCATGTCCTGAAGCACAGATTGGTGAAAAACAAAGAGGGGAGAGATCTGGATCCTGAAACTCTACTGTAGGGCATGCTCCCAGGACCCAAACTTCTTACTAAATGTTGTACACTTAACAGTGCCACAGGGTGATGACCAAACTTTTATCACATGTACATTGAATAATATTTCAGATCCAACCTATAAAAATACAAGTATAAACATTTAATACAGAGTTACTGTTGAAGATAAAAATGGTGCTATCTCACAGACTTACCTAAAAGTCAAACCAACAATTTAGAATATCTTCATGATAGACATTAACATCTAATTTTCAATAAAACAAGAGAAAGTTAATTTTAGAATAAAATGTCTGTATTCATTTTAAATCTCACATAGTTAAAAGATGCTGTTATCTATATTTTTTCTTAAATCAATGTATCATTTCACATTTCCCTTAAATACGGTATCAGAAATCCATCACACAATCTATGTCAGTAAAAAGATACAAAACAGAAAATAAGAGAATGCAGTACTTATTAGCTTTTGATATTTGTGGTTAAATGACAAGTTTCATGGCACATTTTCTCATAACTTCTATTAGGTCTGAAAAAGACACAATAGGATGGAAATAGAAATTCAGGGAGAAAATTTTCCCCTTTTCTGTCACTTTTACACTTTCAATGTGGATGTTGATGAGACAATTTAATTCATACTTTCATAAATGTCAATAACAAGGAATGTAAACACAGTTGTTGTATGGATGGGGAGCGGGCCATGTCCCGCCGCCNCATTCTGTTCTGTCTACTCCACCCACCTAAGAGCTGCCCTATCAAAAGGCCAAGCCAGTTTTCTTTATTCAACCAATGAAAGCAACACATAGAAAGAAGACCTTCCTACTCCACACAGTGTAGAAAAATTTTATAGGTATGTTTTCATGTAATGTTTATGGGAAATACAGGCATAATATTATGCAGTTTAATACAGTTTATGTATTATACTTTTACGGACATGTTACTGCATGTTTCTTATTAAAATATAAATAATTATGATTTTGAATATTATAGGGTTCTGGCATCATAGTTATCATCAAATACCTGCTGAAGTATCATTATTTCATGATGACCTGGGAATAATCCTAAGTACCAATAATTCAAACAAAAAATCAATGATGTAACACTCAGTAAAGGTTCTAAGTAAAAAAGTATAATTGTGATGGGGAGACACTACAGAGAATCTTCTGGCACTTTTAAATAAAAAAGTGAACCATTTATAAAGTAAAGGAATAATACATTGACCAAATACAAAATGCACATGTTTTTCAAATGTTGATAAAACAGAGTATCTGTTTTTATGCACCATTTAAAAATAGCTAATGTAATAAAGTTACATATAGTTTCAGGGCATTAGCTTTAAATTTGAATGGGAAACTAACAAATAACAAAAAGCTCTGAATGATCTTTTACATTCAATGGTAAATCTTATTACTAGTATAAAATTTAATTAGCAATAAAATAGAAAATTTTAAGAAAAATGCTTTTCATTTTGACTTAACGCTACATATTACTTAGAAGCAAACATCTTGATTGCATGAAATTTTATATTATTCACCTGAATAACAGCTTGAAGTACAAGATTTATATAAGACACACTATTTAAATTATAACTATAATTTATGCAGGGTATTTGAGGAATATTCTTCCAAATGCATATAAAATGATAGCATATTACATCATAATTATAATTCTTTAATAAATATTTTTAATGCTTGAGAGAAAAATTCAGTTTGGGGAAACATTTATAATCTAGTAACCATGGGAAGGCTGGGGTTCCATCGACAAAGCCTTCTTCTTTGCCTTAGCATTCCAGAATGTGAAGCTTTGTACGTGTGCCATACAAACTGAGGTAGGTCTAAGGAAAACACAACAGCAGGTTCAGTGAGTCCATTACTAGAAAAAAAACCTGGTTATCATATCAGGCTGCCTCTTGAGTACATCATTTTCAGGGATATGTAGTTTTTGTGTTAATTCAGTATAATTCATCAATTCTTGCTTTTGTTTCTTGAGCTTCTGGAATCTTTTATAGAAACTTTTCTATGCCTATATATTAAACAGTCTGTCTCTCATACTTTCAGAATTTCAGGCCTTAAACTAAGGCCTTTGCTTCACTTGGAATAATTTTGGTAGGGTGGAAAGAAGGATATAGTTTCATCATCTGTGCGGATATCCGGTTTCTTAGCACCATAGTTTGAAGAGGTTGTCTTTTCATCAGCACATGTTTTTGGCAATTTTGTTAAAAATCATGGGGCTGCAGATAAATGGATTTATATTTGGGTTATCCATCCCATTTCATGTCTATTTTGTACTAATATGTAGATATTGTTACTACGGCTCTGTAGTATAACGTGAAAAACAATCCGTCCAACACTGCTGGTTTTTCTCAGAATTGTTCTGGCTAATGTGGAACTCTTATGCTTTCATCTTAATTTTAGAACTGTTTTTTTCTAGTTGTGTGAGAAATGTCATTGGAAGTGAGAAGGAATGTGTTCAATCTGTGGATTGATTTAAAAAATTTTTACAAACCTTTCTGCCTTTCTTCCATAATGTTCCCTCAGTCATGTGGGAAAGGGGTGGAATACAGACATCCCATTTACAGTCACTCACTTCAGAGTTACTTAGACTCCACACTCATCGCATTTTTAAAATGTTCCCTACTTCTGTTTATAAGGATCTAGTTGAGACATTTCTCAATCTCTATACCAGCTGAAGAAATTAGTATATACTCTCATTGTGTATTTATCATTTTTAGGTAACAGTATAATAATGGTTTCTGTAAAGAATCTTGTAGCATACCTTCCCTTTCTATCTTAGATCATATGAGGATCTTTTATGTCAATTCTCTATTAAAAACCTAGTAAAATTTAGCAATTGTTTTATATGTCACTGAGCTTTAAAAATACATATTACTGTTTTAATATTACTGCTTGTTGTTGATTTGTTTAAGTTGTCTAAATCCTCTTGGTTCAATTGTGGTAGGTGATAAGAATTTATAAATTTGCTAATTGTTTTTAGGCTTTCCAATTTATATGTTTTCAAAGTATATCCTAATGACTCTGTATTTCACCTATTTCTCTTGCACTCTCTCATCTCTAATTTTATTGACTCTTCCTTTTGATTGGTTTGAGTAAGCAATTGTCAATTGCATTTATCTTTTCAAATTAACTCATTGTTTGCTTGATTTTATACTGCTTTATATTTCTATTTAATTAAGTTTGGCCCAGATCTTAATCACCTCTTTCCACCTACATATTTGGGTTTGACGTGTTCTTATTTTTTAGGACCCTGATTACAACATTGTTTGAGATTTCAATTGCTTTAGTGTTGGCACTTACAACTTAAGCTTCCTTATTATATCCTCATTCATTGTAGCCTATAAGTTGGGATATACTTTCATTTTCACATGTTTCTATAATTTTTTAATCTCTCATTTCTTTGGTGATATACTAATCACGCAATACAATGGAGTTTGTATATTGTCTGTAGTTTCTCTTTTTGTAAATGTCATAAAAATAATAGATTTTTAAAAATATGATATTTTTAAAACTTTCATACAATGAATTTTGAACACATTTACCCCTTCAATTCATTCCCTTTCCACGCTCTTAACCCTTCTATCCCTTCTCAACAAACTTTGAGATTACTTTCTCCTTTTCATCTTTCCCATCCTCCTTCTCCCCTTATCAAGTCGGTTTTGGCTATCCAGATAGTCTTGGGATTGTGACCTGTTCTTGAATACAGTCAGCCTACCATGGGTGACTCTCCCTCTTCTAGCACCCATGATAATAGCTTCTCTGCTAGTAGTGGGATTACATATCTATCTTCATGTCTTCTATGCTGGGATTTTGTCTAGCTAGAGTTGGTGCAAGTCTTGTTCATGTTGTTCCAATCATTGTGAGTTCATATGTGCATTTGTCTTGTTGTGATTGCTTGACATCAATCACCACCCCCAGGCTCTAACAACCTTTCTAAACCCTCTACCCCAACATCCCTAAGCCTTGGGTGAGATACAAATGTCTGAACTTGGGCTATATACTGTACAGCATTTTGTTCTCAGCACATTGACTAACTAGGAGTCTCTGTGATAACTGTCATCTACTTCAAGGAAAAGATTCTTTTATGAGGGTTGATCTGTAGGCATAAGTTATTAGGAGTAATTTTAATACTATGTTCATTTTTCATGGTAATACTAATGGGTTCTATAACTCCTATGACCTATCTGGCCAAAGGTTTTGGGCTACTTTAATAGCTCCATATTTGGGTTTCATCTCATGGAGTGGGCGTTTGATCCAATCAGAAAGTGGTTGATTATTCCCATAACATTAATGCCACTATCGCACCAGTGGTCTTATCTTGTCAGGTCAATCATTGTTTATAGCTTGCAGGGTTTATGGCTGGGTAAGACTGAGGCTTATCTCTATTGATTTCAAATGTTATCCCATTGTGAATGGATAAATTATAAGAAATTATTTTGATTTTCTGTATTTGTCATAAATTAGTTTTTTGTCCTGAAATGTACTCTTGTTTTATAAATAGTTTCAGCCAGGCAGTAGTGGTGCATGCCTTTATTCCCAGCACTAGGGAAGCACAGTCAGGTGGATCTCTGTGAGTCTGAGGCCAGCCTGGAGTACAGAGGGAGTTCAAGAACAGCCAGGGCTATAAGGAGAAACCCTGTCTCAAAAAGACAACAAATAGTTCTATAACCTATTGAGAACAATGTCTATTCTTTAGTCTTTGTGTAGAATAGCCTGTAAGGTCGATTTTTATCTATAATGTCATTAAACCCTAATGCTTCTTTTTTGATGATTTTGTGTGGATGGCCTGTCTGTTGATGAGGGTTAGGGGTGTTGCAATCAACCTCTATTTTGGGTTGAAGTCAACACATGCCTTTATATACAGTAGTATTTATTTTCTGAAATTGGGTTTCAGCAATGTTCAGTACACATATTTAGTGGCTATAATTTCCTTTAGTTTGTGTTCATCATGGAAAGTTTTCCTTTCTCCAATTGTGAAAGATGGTGTTTCTGGATATAGTAATCTGATTTGGCAGTTAATGTCTTACAGAGAACTTGGAGTACATTTTTCACACCCTCTCAGCTTTTAGAATTTCTTGTGAGAAACCTGCTGTTATTCAAATGTGTTTAACTAAATGTGGCTTGCTGGTTTGCTTTTGCAGCTTTCAATATTTTTTATGTTGTGTATGCTTAATGTTTAACTATAATCTATTCTAAGGAGGTTCTTTTCTGATCTTGTCTGCTTAATGTTCAAAAAGCCCCTTGTGTCTGGATGGCCAACTCTCTCATTAGATTCAAGAATTTTCTGCTGTGAATTTATTGAATATATTATCTATGTCTTTAGCTTGAAATTCTTCTCTTCTTTTTCATGCTTTAGAAATTTGTTCTTTTGATGGTATCTCATACATCTTCTGTTCTGCTTGTGGATGCTTATTATTTTACCATTGCTGTTGTCTAGATATTCTCATTCATCTTCTTTGGCATCAAGATTTGATATCCTTAGACTTTATACATTCTATTGTTGAGGCTTTCTACTGAGAATTTTATTTTCTTACTGAGATTTTCATTTATAAAATTTCAATTTGTTTCTTTCAAGTATTTTGCCTCTTTGTTGGATTCTTCTTTCAAATATCCAGTGTTGACTTCCTTATTTCATTTAGTTGCATTTTTTCTTTAAATTAACTTAGGAGGTTACTTGTATCATCTTTGATTTTGTTAAACATACTTATTATATTTTGAATATTTTCAATAAGACTTCATCTAATTAACTCCCATTGGAATTTATTACTGTGGAATTAGCAATTTTCAGGGGATTTGTACTGTGTGTGCTTCCACATGGGTAATAGGACATCTGGGATTATCTCTCTAGCCAGAATTTTAAAATACATGACAATATTAATAGACATTAAGGGTAATTATTTGTAATGTTAAAATTGGACTAGCCTACATTATGATTAAGGTATTAGACCTCCCCACTGAACTGGGGGGTGTTGCTCAGTAGCTAAACCCTCTACCCACTTATTCATAGTACTAGTTACAATCTCTAGTACCACTCTGAGAATGTAATACTAACTGCAGAAACAACAATAATTGATAGATATGTACAATATGCTAGTACAAAAAAATCAATATAGCCATCCTTTCTACTTCAATTGTTAGAGCTTGTTTAACTCAAATTGTTGTTAGAGATTCTTGTTAGAGCATTGATAAAAAGTGAAGCAAAATTAAATAAAAAGAGAAAGTTGGGATATTGTGAGGGTAAACACAGTTTAAAGATATCTAAGGGATAGCAACAAAGAAAAATATAAGTGATGCAACAAAGAGAAAATAAGGTATGAATTAGAGCAAATTTATATGGGTTGCAAATAAGAGTACTAATAAAGGGAACAGAATATAAAAACAGATGAAACAAACAAAACCTAACCAAGCAATAGAAAACTTATACAAAATGAATAAGAAATACTTGTGTAGGATTGAAGGCAAGGAAATAAAAGCCAAAGAGAAATGAGTAAAATTTAATACTAATCAGTTTAGCATCAGTCATTATCTCTTCATAGCTAGAATGAGTGCTAGATCCCCCCATCCCTTAATAATCAGCAAACTAATGGTAGATTCTAACACTCAAAAAACTACTGGACCAGGGAGAGAAGTGTGCCTAAACACATCTCGAGAGGCAAAGCCCACCACCAACCCACTAAGAACACAAGAACCATGCTACACCTCATGCCAACTGACCTGGACTGGAACTTAGGAAAGCAAATTTACTTATTCAAAGTGAGACTGTAGCCATTGACAAATAGGAAAACAGCGCACTGGTAAAATGAAAAGAAATCCATTTGTGGACTTATATGTTAAATCCACACAGGGGATGCATAAAGACCAAGCCCACATGGGAGAAAGTGTGCAAGGGAGAACTCTGGAGCAGTACTCTATATTGAGGTCAGGAAAACTCACATAGGAAGCCTGACCTTATCAATAATTGCAAAGATATCTAACCCAGTTAGACTGTTTGAAGTCTACTGAGATGTTGCACACTTACCAATCTGATCTAAAATGTTAACATTACAGAAAGGAAGAGCAGTTGCATGACATGATTCATCCAACATTTTAAGTATCTCAAAAGTGAAAAGAGAAATAAAAAATGACTATTATAATATTACTACAGTATACTACTTTTGTAACATTATCTACGCTCTAGTAAACTAAAATGTAATGTTACTCACTATTCTGTGATATATTCAAGTGTTCATCCATCCAAGAGGTTCCATATTTTTGATATATTATAAACATCCAATAGCAAGTGCTTACAGAACCCTAGACTGACAGCTGCGGAGCCTGCATGGGACTGAACTAGGCTCTCCACATATGGAAAACAGTGGTGAAGCTTGGATTATTTGAGGGGCCCTGGCAATAGGATCTATCCCTGGTGCATGAGCTATTTTGTTGGAGCCCATTCCCTATGGTGGGATGCCATGCTCAGCTTTAAGGCAGGGGAGAGGGGCTTGGTCCTGCCCCAACTTAATGTGCCAGACTTTGTTTATGCCTTACCCATTGGGAGAAAGGGATTGGAGTGCTGTGAAACAATGGTCTTGTACCCTGTAAAGATTTGTCTCTGTGCATTTCTTTGTTACGAACGGCTGTGGGACTGGGTGGCACAGAAACCTCCAGCAAAAAAAATGGCGCCAATGTGGACAACTACACACACACACACAAAAAAAAATCCTGAGAGCTTGGGAAGTAATTCTAGACAAAAGAACAGAGTTAAGCATGGCTTCTTTGTAGCAGCATTTTCTCAGGTGGGCTCCGCTTGCTAGAGGCAAGCTTGTCTCACTTAAGAGACACTTCTTGACTCAGCTTTAACTGCAAAAATCTTGCAGCTCTTTTAAGAGGCCATACCACGAAACACTTAAATAGTGTTTATGAATAGCTGACAGCATGTTTCTTGGTGGTGGCAGGGACCTTGAAACTCAGAGATGTGGCAATAAACATGCTTCCCACCAGTATTTCCACTATGAAGCTAGACTCTCAGAAAGCTAAGGAATGGGGTGGATCCAGTCTTCAAAGTCATGGGTTTAATCCTAGTCATATCACTTAGCAAATTAAAGACTCACATGGTCAAAAAAGAGAGAAATATAGTAAAAAATAGATTCAGACAAGGGAAAAAACCCTCTAAACAGTTTAGAGTGTGTTTAAAATATATGTAGGCTTGGGAGAGCAAAGAAAAAGGATAAAATCCTTAAGAAAAAGAGAGAGAGAGAGGGAGAATGTGGGTGTGGTGGCACACACCTTTAATCCCAGCACTTGGGAGGCAGAGGCAGGAGAATCTCTGTGAATTCAAGGACATTCTTGTCTTCAGAGTCAGTTCCAGAACAGCCAAAAATACACAGAGAAACCCTGTCTCAAAGTCAAAATTTTAAGTAAAAATAAAAGAAATAGAGTTTAAAATAAAGCCATGTACAGATAGAAAACACGCAGAGAATCTGGATACTGTATGCTATTGTGCTGTCTTTGAATTGTATGACTGCTGAGGAAGGAGCAACAGCTGCTAAAAAACATTTGATTATAAATGCTGCTAGATTAATCTAACATATATATTTTGAAAAGGCCTTGACTTCAAAATTGAAATCAAAAGATATGTTACTTTGGAGAAGAGGTTTTGCTTTTGTTTTCACAGGAAATTAAGGGCTATGGATTCATTCTGGGTTGAGAAAAATCAGCTCTGATCAAGAAAGACCCCCTGAAAAATCTCCAGTGAGAAGAAATGGCCCAGATGATCCAATTTTTTTAATTTTATTTTTTCCCATTTTCTTTATTATTATTAAAAATTTCCACCTCCTCCCCTCCTCC
>LOEQ01008574.1:140361-156618 GCA_001685075.1 Bramus lutescens | reverse complement strand
GCTAAATGGCTGTGGGACCTGGTGGGAGGACAGAAACCAGGCAGGACAGAAATCTCAGACAACAGGTTCTCTTCCTCATCTAAAACTTATCATTTCACAAGGTCCAGATAATGCCTCAAAAAATGCAGAATCTAAAGCAGCAGTTCCCAAAGACTCTACTCTGGGATCCTTTAAAAACCACCAGTGCAGATGACACACCCCAGAACAACTGAACTAGAGTCTCTGGATGGTTTGGTTTTGCTTTCACCATTTTATTTTTTTCTAGTGATATATATGCACCTCTCAGGTACACTAGCAATGCTGTTGAAAACTCAGAACTATTGGCTCAATGACACTTGAACCAAAGTCCCATTATCAATATGTTTGCCTTATGTGAATTTGAGTGAATTATTTCAACCTCTCCTAGTCTCAATGTATCTGGGAAATGACTATAATAATATAATTTTCACACAGGCTTATTCTTACACTTGAAAGTGAGAAGCCATGCTTATGCATAACACATAGTAGCCATGTAGCAAATGTTAGCAATTTCTATGATGTTTTCATGAGTGTCAACAACAGTTACAGGAAATCTGATAACTACTCTTATCTAACATTATGATTTTTAGTACAAACACTTTAGAGATCATTTCAGTTAGTTCAAAGAGAAGAAATGACACATATTCTAGAAAGGCAAAGAGTTAGTTGCTAAGCCAAGAACAGTTTTAATTCATACTCAAAAATCAAACGTTGTTTCAACTACACTCATTTATTTCACTTTAATAAATAATTATTGAACACTATGTTAGACCATATATCCAACTTTAAAATAAATTCTTAAAGAAAAAAGATACATCTACATCAACTCACTCCTACCCTTGAGAATCATGGTCTGGTGGATGAGTACAATGTATAAACAAACAATTGTACATACATATGCGGACTCAGTGGGTTTATGACTCCATGATCTCATAACTATGTTATGATGAGATTAACTATGTTACTGTAAGTTAATGCAGACTTTCCTATGTATAAAATGACTGGACTATATTTACAATGAATAATAAATAAGAATTTAATAGTGATGGAGGGAAGCATGCAATGGATACTTTAGGCAGAGAGATAGTTGTGATAAAGGCACTATATCAGTCTGCCTCTAAGCTCTATCTCCCTCCTTGAAAATCCTGAAGCATTTGTGTGTGCCACTCATTTGTCAAATAATAATATTTCATTTCATGACTTTTTTTGATTATTGCCTTGAACTATTAATCTCTGATGTTACCTAATTTTTCATGTTTCACCTTAGTGGAATTCCATCTTGAAGGAAGAATGATTTTAACAGATGCCCCTCTCTCCCATGATATTTTGCATATGGTCTCAGAGTGGCTACTTAATAAATACTTACTGACTAGATGATGCAAAGTGAGAACAGACAAATCATCTTAAACAGGTACTAAATTCCTCACTTATCACTAGAGCCTCCTGTGAAATAAGTTGTTAATTCCTATCAACTGTTTTTGTCTGGGTCATGAAAATGATGTTTGGGCTCACTCTGTCTACTTCAACAAAGAATATAGTGCTATATTAAGGCAATCAAATGCCCTATGTCTTAAAAGCTTTAAGCATATTTCCAACAGCCTATTCTATTTTAAGGGCTCCAAATCAACAAGGATCACAAAGTCAGGTCTATATGATCATTGTTGGAAATGAAGGATTTGGGGCTGAGGAGGTAACTTTGTGCATAAAGCACTTGTCATGAAAACATAAGCATCTGTGTTCAGATCCTCAGAACTCATGTACAGTTGCACACAGCAGCATGTGTCTGTAAATCCTAGAGCTCTTTCAGTAATATGGGATGTAGAGAAAAATAAATCCCAGAAGCATACAGGCCAGCTAGTCTAGCCTGTACAGAAGAAAAATAAGAGACCCTATCTTGAATCATGTATAAAGAGGTGACTTGTACATACATGTGTGGGTGTACTCCCATTCACACATATGAATATGTATGCATATATCATATTATGTACTCACAAAGATAAAGGAAAACAGGAAATCCATGATTATATTAAGATGGTACCAATCAATGTGGTCTGCTTAATTTTCAAATAATTATCAGGCACATGGATGCAATTAGAAAGAATTAGTCAACTATGAGACCATTCTGTATCAGCATTCTGACAAGATGAAATGAGTAACAATGTTTATAAATGGATAGGAAAAGACTTTTTATTTAAAAATGGAGAGGGGGATTTTGAAGTATTTTTAAGAGTTGGAAAATATATTACTACCTAAACCAGTGGTTCTCAATCCATGGGTCATGACTCCTTGGGGGTCACCTATTAGATATCCTGCATGTCAAATATTTATGTTATGATTCATAACAGTAACAAAATTACAGTCCTGAAGTAGCAAAGAAATAATTTTCTGATTGGGCTGGTTCCACAACATGAGGAACTATATTAAAGTGTTGCAGCACTAGGAAGGTTGAGACCACTGATCTAGAAAAATCTTAGCCATCTTTGTTTACAATTGACAGCCCCAAGCAGTGAGAATGTGCCTGACACTTACTATATTAGGGCCTGGCAAAGTAGATGCAAATTAACGATATTCCTTTTGTAATGGTTCTAATGAGAATGTGGCCTATAGGTTCGGACATTTGAACACTTGTTCCCCATTTGTTGGTGCTGTCTGGAGAGGTTATGGAGAGCTAATGTCTTGCTGGAGGAAGTATATCACTGGGTGTGAGCCTTAAGATTTTAACGTTTTACCACTTACAGTTTGCTTTCTGCTTCACATCTGTTGTTGAAGATGTGATCTCTCAGTATCAAGCTCTGATTGCCTGTTGCCATGGTTTCCCCAATGTTTCAGACTCTAACCTTTGGGAACCATAAGCCCAAATCAGTTCTTTCTTAAGTTGCTTTTCGTCATGGTGTTTTATTACAACAACAAAATAACCCACACATCTTTGTTCACTGATTCTCCAACATGTTAACAAGGTTATTCCTTTCCAATCAGAGTACAAAGTAGGATTGATATAAAAGGGTCAATATCTATTTATGCGAAGAATATTTGGAAATTAAGATACTCTGCCCAGGGTGAAGACTTATAATTCTGTCAGAAAAGCTTGGTAAGACCAAGTATTACAATTAGGGGAGGAAAAAGAAGGGAGAATAATCCGATGAAATTACCCTTCTTCAATAATAGACTATTATATTGGTTCAAAAATGAATTATCTCCACTATTGTCTCTTCCTCACGAGCAGACTAGCCTTCCTACATACCCAACACTCTCTCACTCCACGGGTGTTTATAGCGATCACAAATGATCTCTTATATTTGTGTGTATTTCAAGCACTCAAAAGGCTGGAGAAGCAAAGAATCTCAAATTTGAGAGCAGCCTGAGCTACATAACTGTGTCTTAAAAATAATGAAAGAAAAGAAGGTAAGCAAAGAAAGGAAAAGCCAGTAAAGATAAATGGAAAATACTTTTAAAGAGGTTTTCCTTTGTGTGATGAGTGTTTTGCTGGAATGTGTGCGTACCACTTCTGTATCAAGGCTGGAAGGAGTCAGATCCCTGGAACTGGAGTTACTGATGGTTGTGAGACACCATGTGGGTTCTGGGAACAAAACTTGGATCCTCTAAAAAAAGCAGCATATGCTCTTAAACACTGACTTCTCCAGCATTGGAAAGCTACCTTTGAAATAGATGCAACATAATGAGAAGCTTAAATGAATGTGAAATAAGCAGACAGACAGTATTTCATATCATAGATGTCCCTTAGCAAACTTTATACACTGTGTGTAACTTTCCCTCACTGAGGAACTATTCTTTCTCTAAGAAGGTTCATCACTGCCCAAGTAGAAATTATAGGAATGGGACAGGGAATTAGAAATACTTAAAGATTGACATTGTCATAGAAAACTATCTGTAACAAAATTCTAGGGAATCTGACACCCTCTCCTGAACTTCTTGGGAATCAGGCACGTACACGGTGCACAAATATACTTGCTGGCAAAACAACCAGACATATCTGCCTTCATTTAGAAAACAGTAGGTAACAGGGATGTCTAAATAAATTACAGTAGATCAACTACATTAAGCATTTAGAAGTGATTATGAGAAATCTATGGACAAAAATGGAAAAATATTGATGTGCTAATTGGAAAAGCAAAACATGAAATTGTACCTACAACAGCTACAGTGAGTTCAAATTACATGGGCCTGCACTTCGATGAAAATAATTATGTTACATAGGTAGATTATAGTCACATAAAATTTACTAATTATATTGAAAGAAGAATTATTCAGAAAACCAATGAATCAGTGATATCCAGCTTTACCACTGCATAATATGAGCTCTTTGAAACTGAATTGATTTTTCAGATGCCAGTTTCCTTAGGTTGCTGTTAATAAGTCTATGTTCTTGGAGTCCTTACCCGATGGTAGAAAGGGCACATGGGGGGGGTGTACAAAGTAATTCTGCTGAGTTCTGGGTCATAACATGAAGTAATTGTGAGAGTACATATTTGTTGTAAAGTGTGCTTGGAAAAATTTTTGTAGACATTTTTAAGTGGTTATAGATATATGTCTAGAATGTGCCTATATGGATGAGGATGGAAATGATAATGGAAATGGTGAAGACAAACGATAAAAAAGGCTTGGATAGCTCTGTGTTGAGTAGCAATTACATGAAACTGAAGTCAGCTATTCCTAGAAATAAAACCATAAAACAGAATTGTTCCTTTCTGCTTTGAATCAAACCTAAACTGCTCCCAAATTGTATACTATTACTGTAACTACACTGTGCCACATAATGAATGTAAACTTCAGCACACACTTCTACACTCAGAAATATACATATTTCTAGTCCTTTTAAAAATATTTATAGCATCTATGAAGTCCCACCAAGATGAAGACCATCTGCCCTCTTCCTCTTACATAAAATAATCTCAATTTAATGTTCAAGTAGAAAAGGAAGAGGCTATGGAACATTTATCTGAATAATGAATATAATTTAATGATACCAACTACAGTTCTCTTAATGACAGCTTGAATTTGCCCAGTGCCTTATTCAGCAATATTTTCACAGAGTCTAAGTAGCAATCAGAGGCTAAATCCCTGAAGATAATTATTCTATCAAAGCAACTCTAAATTTCACTAGTGTTACCAATTCTTTCCTATTTCAGGGGCCGTTTGCTGGTCGTTTTGGAGTGATTTGACTGAAGAATATAATCAGAATAAAACTGCAGTGCATTTTCCTGCTCTAAGCATCCAAGTCCCAAAGGCTCTGCTATCTGAATTAATGTCTATAGTCCCATTGGAAGGCTGGATCCACCATTCATGCTGATAGTCGTTTGCGTAAAACCACCAGTCACCTCAGAACAGATGAACTCATTACGTGATCAATACATTCTCTGAGAATTTTTGGCAACAACTATGGTTGCCTTTCTTCCCCCCCCCCATGATACATTCACATTGACCTCCATTATGGCAACCATCCAAATCATGCTTTCCTTAAGCAATACTTTATATTCTAGAACTTTCAGTCTCCATTGCTCATCAAAACTGGTCTGAAATAAGTTTTCCAGGGTCTTCTTGTTTGATGATGGGCTGAATATTCAGGGGAAAAGCAACATTTTTCAACATGCTAAACTGTAAATATCATTCTTAAATTTTAAAAAGTTGATCATTTACTATCTGAGAATTAAATTGTATATACAGTCAATAGCACAATTATTAAAACTCAGTAAAATGTTAGTGAATTCATATTCTACAAACTTAATCAACATTTACAGAGGATGAAAATGAATATAGGCATGCTCACTGGCTTGATATAAAGAAATTAATTTGTATACTACTCCATGGATCACATTTTGAAAAACTTTTTGATGTGTAAAAAGTATGAATAGAATTTGGAACCATTAATACAAATTAGCTATTATTCATAGTTTCTATAATCCCTGGTGATTTATTTTTCTGTATACTCAAAGTATGTGTGAATATGCATATGTGCACATAATTTGTATACACATTCTCTTGAGGCTGGTACTATTATGATATTATCGTTTCCCATGATATAAGAAATAGTAATTAAAGAGGTAACTTTATTAGATTATGATTACATCACTAATTATTATCCAAAGTAAAAATTCAAACCCAGGTTTGTCTTATTAAAAAAGTATATGCACTTAATTCCCAAAACATATTGCTTCTCATTAAGCATTCAAGCAGTAAATATGCTTCAACTTTCTGTTTCCTTAATCAAGTTAAATAGCACTAATGGAGAATGGTTGTCAGCCATTGGGGTTGTTAAGTGGAGGTGAATTCTTGAAATCACACCTGTGTGCCAATCTATTAGTGCTCAAACATATGGTCAAGATATAGCTTTAAAGTCACAGAGAGAGGTGTATGTTTAAGAGGATTAAAATGCCAATATTGAATTTTTAAATAAGTGAGGAATGGCAATCCTGGAAAAGAAAAGCAATCTTATCTTTGGTCCTCAGAAGTAGACTCTCTGGATGTGGGGGTGATCTAGCAGTGATTTCTGTCACTTATTGATGGTCAGCCTTGATTTTGTTGGCCTTTCTGGGTACGTGGGTATCCTCTTACTCCCTCTGAATGGACATTAGCCCACTTGATCATGTGGTTCTGGCAAGCTTGGCTCTTCTCCCACATTCTCTCTGCCTTGCTTAAAACTATTAGACTACATTCCTAAAGCTGGCCACCAGGCTCTATGACCTTATTTGGCCACTTTTTCCTCCTGGGGCTGACTACCAAAGTTCTACTATCAAAGTATTGAAGTCCAGCAATCGAAAGCCCCATTTAGTTCTCCATATTACCATGCCAATTAAAATTAAACACCTCATCCTAAAACAGGGTTCCCCTTTACCTTTATGAACCATCATTTACTTATATATCAGGTCTGTCTTCCCTCTGTTCAGAGGCAATCTTTTGCTCCCCTGGGATGAATATCCCTGCCTCCTTTCCCTTGTTCCTTTCCCCTGTCCTTTGTCCCCTATCTCCTTTCCCACCACATCCTGGCCCATTCTAACACAGACCTCCCCCGTTTCTACTTCTTAAAAATTGCTCCTACAAGGTCATTTGCTGCTGTTTTCTGCCAGAGTCAGAAAGCAGTCACTTTAACTTTTCCTCCCCACTTAATAAAAAAGCTCTCAGTGAAAACAGCTGTTTATTTGGGTGTAGTTTGGATCTGGAAGGGAGCCTCCACTGTTCAAGAGCCCCCTTCACCTATAACTCCATGGGAATCCATCTCAAAGCTGTACCGGTGAGTTTAAGAAGATGGTCTTCCCGGAATAAAGTCCTCACTCAAGGCTGTACAGTAGAGGAGCTCACCTTCAAGAGCCTCTAAACAAGCTCACATAATGTGGATTCTGGATTCAGTATTTTTTAAGGGCGGCAAATTCCCAGGTCACCTTAATTCTTTTCCCCTGCCTCTTATATCAAATTCTAGAAATCTATGTTATTACAAGACTTCCATCCAGGGTTTTCTGGTTTTCCTCAAGGTAAATAGATCAACCATAAAACTAAATAGTGATTAAATACAGTGGTAGAGTTGCCTGGTATTGGCATAAAAACAGACAGGAAGACCAATGGAACAGAATTGAAGACCCAGATATTAATCCATGCACCTATGAACAACTGATTTTTGACAAAGAAGGAAAAAAATATAAAATGAAAAAAGAAAGCATATTTAACAAATGGTGCTGACATAACTAGATATCAACATGTAGAAGAATGGAAATAGATCCATATTTATTACCATGCACAAAACTCAAGTCCAAATGAATCAAAGACCTCAACATAAAGCCAAACACACTGAACCTTATAGAAGAAAAAGGGGAAAGTACACTTGAATGCATTGGCACAAGAAACCACTTCCTAAATATAACCCCANTTACCATGCACAAAACTCAAGTCCAAATGAATCAAAGACCTCAACATAAAGCCAAACACACTGAACCTTATAGAAGAAAAAGGGGAAAGTACACTTGAATGCATTGGCACAAGAAACCACTTCCTAAATATAACCCCAGTAGCACAGACATTGAGAGAAACAATTAATAAATGGAACCTCCTGAAACTGAACAGCTTCTCTAAATCAAAGGACAGAGTCATCAAGGTAAAATGGCAGCCTACAGAATGAAAAAGATCTTCACCAACCCCACATTGGACAGAGGGCTGATCTCAAAAATACATAAAGAACTCAAGAAATTGGTCATCAAAAGAATAAATATTCCAATAAAATAATGGAGTACAGACCCAAACAGAGAACTGTCAACAGAGGAAACTAAAGTGGCTAAAGGACATTTAAGGAAATGCTCAGCATCCTTAGCCATCAATGCAAATCAAACAACTCTGAGGTTCCATCTTACAGCTGTAAGAATGGCCAAGATCAAGAACACTAACGACTACTTATGCTTGAGAGGATGTGGGGTTAAGGGAACATTCCTGCATTCCTGGGAGTGCAAATTAGTACCGCCCCCTTGGATATCAGTATGGTAATTTCTCAGAAAATTAGGAAACCACCTACCTCAAGACCCAGCAATATCACTTTTGGGTATACCAAAGGATGCTCAATCATACCACAAGGACATATGCTCATCTATGTTCATAGCACCATTGTTTGTCATAGCCAGAACCTGGAAACAACATAAATGCCCCCTTGACCAAAGAATAAATAAGGAAAATGTGTTCCATTTACATAATTTTTACACAGCAGGAAAAAATGACATCTTGAAATTTGCAGGCAAATGGATGGAACTAGAAAACATCATATCGAGTGAGGTAACCCAGACTCAGAAAGACAATTATCACATCTACTCACTCATAATTGATTTTCAAACATAAAGCAAGGAAAACAACCTACAATTTTTAATAAAAGAGAACCTAAAAAAATGAGGACCCTAATAGAGACATAC
The DNA here is from genome assembly GCA_001685075.1 of Bramus lutescens. Lineage (NCBI taxonomy): Eukaryota > Metazoa > Chordata > Mammalia > Rodentia > Cricetidae > Bramus > Bramus lutescens. The sequence continues at coordinate 147,700 of LOEQ01008574.1, read as the reverse complement.
ATGGATCTAATCTACATGGGAAGTAGAAAAAGACAAGATCTCCTGTGTAAACTGGGAGCATGGGGACCATGGGAGAGGGCAGAATGGGAGGGGAGAGACAGGGAGGGGGGCAGAGAAAAATGTAGAGCTCAATAAAATCAATAAGAAATAAAATAAAAAGAGCAAAACATCTGTTGGAGAAAAAATAATCCACCTGTAGCAAGATTGGTAAAAATAAGATGATTAATAACAAGTGAGCTCCATCCACCTATGTTTGAGACTTAGCTTACTACTTGTAAAATTTTAAGAAAATAACTGTCTGTAAATGAAGGTAAAACAGTGCCATCTCCTTCATAGGAATTTTCTGAAAATTAAATGAGTTAATTCATGTAACATACATAGAACATGATTGGAGTATAATTAATGTATAATAAAGGTAAACTGTAATTGATCAGATGTCTTTTCTTAGTTGGAGTTAGCACAGTCTGGAGAAACATATTACAGGCATTTCCATTATGTCCACAAAAAGAAACTTTAAGCTACCTCTCCAACATGATGACAAAGGAATGATAGGGTTGTTGTGACAGTAAGGAGGGACAAAATGATTCAAGTTACCCAGCTGAGTGGCATTGTATTATAAGCACCCAACAAGTGTCATAAGCACTAGCTTCTGTGAAGCAGAGTCAAAAAATGATAGAAAAGGGCACTTTAAGTTGGCCAGTTTTTCTCTAGATCAATGAATCCTCAAAGGACACTTATACTGACACCAATGACAAGGAGAACATCCCTCCCAAACAAAAGATGCACTCATGACAGTCTCAGAATCTTAGCTTATACTTTTTAGTGAGAGAATGCTGAAATTTTTGAAATGCCATTTTCTTCTAGGAAAGCAGAGTCTGAGCAAGTATTTGGAAAAGGATGTTGAACCATTTGGGCATCTGCATAAATACTACTAATTGACAATATAGTACTAATACCTTTTTCGGTTCTTGATGCTGCATGTTGCAGTGTAGAAACTGAACTCAGGGCACTGAACATGCTAGGAAAGCACTGTACCTTTGAGCTGAGTCCTCAGGCCAACAACCTCAGTTTGATAGAGTTTTGTCCGCATCTTTCAAAGGTTTTTTTCTTTTCTTTTTTTTTCAGAATAACCCTGTTTGGGCATTCATTCAACATCACCATGAAGAAATTAAGGCAGGTGTTGTGATAGTAATTTCCTAGACTGGGAAATTTTGTTCATCTGGTTGGCTAGGTGGATTTATTCATTGAATGTCAAAAATGAGATCAAAACCCTTCCTCCTATTTACCAGTCTATTATTCTCCCTGAAAGTGCCAAATGAACCAGCTTTGTTTTAGCATCAGTGACATCCACGGCTGAGGTCAGTAGCACACAGAGGAAAACAGGACTTAGTCAAATGCATTTCCTAGCATGGTTCTCATGCATGGCAGATTTCTTCACCTTTGTTAGAGGTATCTGCCTGAAATTTGAACCACAGCTAGGAACTTCAGAATTTTACCCTTTTCAGTTCTTCTTCCCATTATATCAAATTTCAACAGGTTCCTGACAAAACAGGAATTTATTCTTTTCTTAAAAAATTATTGATATAAACTAAGTCCCAGTGGTATGGACAGAAGTGTGTATGTGCCGCCTATGAATTCAGAGTAATTCTACAATAGACAAACCTATACATATGCTATGGGCAAGTGCTCCATAAGGAGGGAATTTGGGCTCCTGGAAAGATCCAAATATCAGAACATTTCCTCAAGGTGGAGCCTTGAAAAATCAGTCTCCTTTTTAATAATGCAATCTATCACTTTTGTATTGCAAAAACTTGTGCACTATGGAAGGAATAAAGGAGAAACACAATAATAACGTGGGATTGTGAGGAGCTGAGATTTACCAACTAGGAAAATGCAGATGTGAAGTGAACAAGCAGGGAAGGTGAAGCGGTACTGCTTCAGGGTGGTGTCTTGTTGGTTTGCTTGCATCCCCAAACAAATGACTTCTTTTCTCAACAATGAGGCTGTTGAGACTGATTCGTTTCTCCGAACTGACTCCAAAAATGGAGTCAGTCCAAAATCTGTTTTCACAAGCTACTTTATACTTTTCTGTGAGGTGGGTTCATTTTGAAGAACTAGTTTGAAAAAGGCCATGTTTTCACACCCTAGAACTTTGCCACATCTAGCAACATTTAACATAACAGAGCCAGAAAGGCCTATCATAGGTATCACATATGCTAAATAATTCAAATAGTGCAGTGGAGAGATGGCATACAATTATGGAATACCCACTCTTTAACTCAACTAGAACTGTGGAGATTAGATGAAGTCCCAGGTGAATGTGTATTGTTAACATGAGCATAGCCATGTCAAATACTCCAATGCCTCCCAGCTATGAGAATTTCCAACCCTTTTCCAAGACAGGCTCAACAGAACTGTAGCACTTTCCCCAGTCCGAGTAGGAACGACGACAAACTGTTGACCTTTAACTAAAACCCTTGTGTGCAGAAAGTAGCAACTGCAGCTGCCTCTTCCTGAATGCTGACAGTGTGTGCAGAAACGACCAAATTCAGCCTGGCCCTCTGTGACATCAGCCTGAGACTGCTTCCCTACAGAGAACTCCTATGGAGATTACCTAACCTGCCTCCTCCTCCTTCTACTGTATATAATAAACCTGCAGCGCTTCCAGGCTCATCTCCCTCAGATGGCAAGACCCACCCAAGCCCAGCTTTTCTGCGTGTGTGTTTACCACTTCTTATTTCCCTGTCACCTCACTTAGGTCAATCCCTAAGGCATGCAGGTCACCCACCAAGTGGAAGCTTCTCACTTTACTACTGTTCTGAATTATAAGGGGAAATAGGAATTCAGTCTTCTCGCTGGGGAAATCTTTAGCATGTAACACTTCCACAATCACTTCCTCCCTTACGAGACAACTGCTTACAAATAAACATGTATTTATGAAAACATAAAATTTTGATATTAAGGACAGTATAAATCCCTCTACACACTTTAAAACATACTTTATGCATTTCAAAGCTGTTCTTCCATTAAACTTGCCTATTTCCATAATATCATGTACCGAAATCTCTATCCTCTAGGTGCAAGCTTCCAAATATTCATCATAATATGAACCCTATCACATATGTTTCTCCCAGAGGAGTAACTATTGCATAGAAAGGCAAGTAAATGAGTTAGCTGTGGAGATAGGAGCACTGCTTATCTAACTAACCGCAGTGCTGGGTGAAGGGCAACAGGAGAATACTGAAATCTCCTCTCAAAAGCCACTATGTTGTCATCGCAACATGTTTACTTAATGATCCTTCCATCCTTGGAAATCTAGCACCACTTTCACATGTGTGAATCCCACGCCAGAGCTCCTGGATTTCTGTAATTGTGCTGCTTACTTTCGTGGTATCTCCTGCACAGAACTCTAAAAGAAAATAATAACAATATTCATGCTACCTGAAATTTGGGCAGAAAATACTTAGCTCTCCTTATACTTTTTTTTTAATCTTGGGAAAAATTCAATGCATTTAGGCTTGGTAGGGCTTTCCAAAACACACTGGCCCTGCCATACATGAATAGTCAATGCCAGATAGTTCAGTAGGAATTGTAGAAATTCTGAGATGGCTTCCTGCACCGAAAATGAGGTGCAGGTTCAAAGCAAATCCCTATGTTGTTGATTAGTGCTAACAGGAGTGTGGATAAGACACGGAAGCTTGAAACTGCAGATTTAGTTTAGTATTACAGGAGTGTCATTATTCCATGAGGTGTTCATCATTAGTCACCGACCGACCCCATATATCCTATCCTTATAATATGCTAGTTGAAGAAGGTGATTAATATCTGTGTTCTTGGAGATCCAAATATAGCCTATAACTTTCTTTGTTATTTAATTCAACAGACTTTCATGGATATAGTACATATTTTCACTAAGATGTAAAAAACAGTAATTTCTACCATCCAGCTGTAGCACTCATCCAAACTGCAGTTATAGAATGTAAACAACAAGTAATTAGATTCTGTAGGTTTGGTCTTGCAAATTTCAATTATTTCACAAAATACATCATCAATGACAAACATATATGCTGGATAGTCTCCAAAGAAGTGCACATAATTGTCTCATTTTCTTGTGTCTTCAATACAATAATTTATTTGACAATTACTTCCTATGCACACAAGATATTTTAGGACATCTGTTACCTGTTCATGATATAATGTTAAAGAGTTAGCACACGTACCCTCCCCTAAAGTTGGAGTCTAGAGACAAAAGAGCAGATTCTGAACTTTTTGGTATGCTATGAGAAAAACTTATTATGAAAGTTACTCCCAACTTGAAATATGAACAACAAAAATAAATCATAACTATGAAAATATTGTCTGAATTACCTATAAAGCCCACATGTGACCCTAATGATTAGAGCCACAATATTCTTCAGCAGCCACTCACTTTGGGACTTCAGCACTCCAGGAAGAAAATATGAAGTGTAAAATATGAGTGAAACCCCTGAACTTTCAACAGCCCAAACAGTTAATGGAATAATATACTCAATTTTCAGGAAATTATGACCAAAAATAATACAATACTAATTTAGTGATAGCTACTTAGAGTCTTTACTCAGATATTTATTATGGCAAAAACTCAAAAAATGGAATCAAAATTTAAATGTCCCTAATAGTTTTAAAAACAATTCAGGAAATTTTTTCTCATGAGTTGGAGATATCGTTTCAGTGAATCAAAATGAAGATTAAACGATATGATTACCACAACTAGGACCCAAATCATCAACTTTATTCCAATAACTGCAAAGATTATTGTTTTAAAATCTACCCCCTACTCTTTCTTCACTTTTGTTATTTATTTTTCAGACGATAATTTAATTACAAAATTTCTTCCTTCCTTTTTCCCCCTCCAAATTCACACTAATACCCCCCACTCTTCTTCAAATTCATGTCTTCCTTATTCATCTACTGTTATTGCACGCATATATGTATTTATATACTATGCATTCATAAATATAACCTATTGAGTCCATGTAAGATTCTTTTCCAGTTGACTTATTTTCTAAGTGATTTGCTCTTTCCTACCACACTATTAAAAATGGCTTAAGTAATATTCTGATAGAGATAAAATGCCATACCGCTGTTTGTGTTGTGCTGTTAGTCAATAAAATGTATATTTTCTACACTGCAGATATTAAGAATAATTTCCTCACAGCACCTTGCACAATGGTTGCCTTTCCAATCGTGGAACCTAACTGCTGTTCTATGTCACTTCTATCCTGTTGTTGTCTATACACTAGAGAAGAGAAAGAACGAATATCTGCCAGCTCTTGAGAGCACCTGTATCAGTAAAGGGACCCAATAGTTACTGTTTTTCCAGTCTTCAAAGATTCCCAGTTTTTTAAAATATGATGAAGCAATCATTAGCAGACTTGGTTCCTAGTTCTAGCTACCACTCTTCTGGGGGCAAAGGTTTCCTTATGACTCATATTCTTCTTTTCTAAGAGTGTTGATCTCAAATGTTGCTTCTATTATTCTAAAAGTCTATATTTTTAGCCTTGTTATATATACCAGGAATAATTTCAAAATAGTATTGTCAACATATGTTTTAATAAACCTTGGCAAGTATTGCACGATAAGCAGGTTCTTCCATAAACTGAACATAGTGGCTTAAAAGCCTAGGCTCTGGAGCCAAACTGCTTTGGCTGAAACTTCAGCTCAGTACTGTATTAGTTGTGTGATCCTAAGCCAATTATGTTATGTTTCAGTGCCTTGGTTTTCTACTCTGTAAAGAACAGGGATATTGATAATCTTCCCAGGGATGTTTTGAGGATTAAGCATGTCGATTCATATGAGAACTTGAAAGAATTCGGTAAGCAAATGATTCAGTAAGTAAAATTTATTAATATTGCTGCAATCGTCAACATTATTTAATGTGTCTGAAAAATTTAGGAAAAATTTAACCCCTAAATTTAGAAATAATCTATAATGCAGGAAGTAATAGTCTTTGAATTTACTCAACTTCACAATTATTTTCCTCATTCCCCAGCTTTTCCTTATGGCCTTTTGTTAAGGCAAATAGACCTTGGGAAACCCACTCTAAACTAGGGGCTAAGGGACACAGAATCTACCTTGTCTTCTCTACTAATTAGGTATGTGACTTTGGGGAAACATCACACAATATTTCTGCTCCCAAATCACTCACTGAAATAAGACCCTTGAGGAACATAACGGACAAAACTTCGTTATGCTGAACATTCAAAACTACTGCATGGTAACACATTTTGAAGACCATGGGGGCTGATCAAACTGCCCCTACTTGATAGATAATATAAACGTTTTTATCTTCTACAGAAGACTTTTAGCAACACTAAATCAGTAGCAGGTTAACCTCTGCTGAGAAGCCGTGAAAAATTAAAAATAAGAAAGAATCCTGAGAAAAACCCACAGTCAGCAGCTAGAAACTTCTTAAAAGTAGACACGGGGCTCTTAGAGACCAAAGGTCCTTAAATGAGATTTTTGTCCCTCTATCTTCATTTAGAGAGAAAAAAATAAGTTGCAAAGGGAAAACGACTTACCTATGGTCACACAGAAATTTAGCCACAAGCATGTTCTGTTCTGCTACTTCATAAAAGTACTCCAGAATGTAAAGGAAGATTTTCAATCCCCTACCCTGCCCTTACGCGTATTTATCTTCACAATCCAGTCTAACCCTGAAAAGTTGCAAGAGCACAGTTTTGAGATCAGCATTCCTGCTGGTACTCTGGCCTCAGTGAGGAACAAAAAAAGAGCAGGAATCAGATGCAAAAAGGAGGTACCCTTTGCTGTGTATACCTGTGCACAACATAAAACTCTGTCTAGAGCTAACTAAAGAGTTCTCCTCTCTATAGGAGTTCAAATCAGCTCACAAAGCCTAACATCACAGAGGAAGTTGTGCTCTATTTGTTTGTTTGTTTGCTAATGAGCATATTGCAAGGATGCGTCCTTAGAATTACTAAAGCTGAACATTCATAACTCCCTTGGAGTTCTGCTCTTTGCTTATCTAATAGACTTTTGCACTCACTTTTATTAGTTGATTCCCTCTAGGCATGAAAGTGAGAGGCAAGGAAAAGAGAGAAAGGGAGAGTGGAAGCTGTGAAATAGGAGTAGAGGGAACAGGAAATTTCCTCTCTTCCCTATTATAGCCTTAACAAAAATTCTGATTTAATCTCTTAAATGGCCTGATAACATTTCCAAAACTCAGTTTCCTCAACTATAAAACAGAAATGCTTAGTATCTTAGTATGCACAAACCTTTGGTTCAATCTCTCTGTCTCTCTCTCTGTCTCTCTCTGTCTCTCTCTCTCTCTCACACACAC
>LOEQ01008574.1:118888-140348 GCA_001685075.1 Bramus lutescens | reverse complement strand
GAGAGAGAGAGAGAGAGAGAGAGAGAGAGAGAGAGAGAGAGAGAGATACACACATTGTGAACTCCATTTCCAGAAAATTTTCCTGGTGAAAATAAATCAATGTGCAAAGATTACACAGTTATACATAGGAAATAGAACAAAACACTAACAAATGTTATATCTGATATGATGAGGAAGGATGACTACAGGTGATTTCTGTAGTTTATACCTTTTGTGTTGTTTGAGGGGTTTAGAATAAGCACATGTTGTTTATCAAATAACAGAAAATAATAATATAGTTTTTTTCTTTAACATGTTTATTTTGTTGATTTTTTTTCCTAGAAGATCTATGTCCCAGAGATTTTTCTTTTTACCATTCACTATTCTAGGTTTAAACAGCTGAACTTATTTCGGAGAGCTGCCTCTTGATTACTGCAAGTGAATTCCTGGAATGGTTCTAGCCACCCTTTATACTTTTTGTCCTCTTTTAAATGAAGGATGAGGACATGAAAAATAAAAAGACACCTAGTTGAAAAATCACTGCACAAAGCTACACAGAACATACCAAAGCATCCCAGACAAATGGTAATGCAGATGAACACTATCACAAATAGAGTCCCTCTCTCAGCATCCATCCTTTTCTTCCCCTCACCCAACATGCTCTCTGGGTAAGTTAATATCCTTGTGTCAGCATTAACTCTCCTAGCTTTGGTCAGGCTGTGTCACAACCCTGGAATTATTTAAACATTGGAGAGTTTGTATATATTAGAGTTTGAGAAGAGAGACCAATGCATGCACATAGCACCGTAAAAATTCTGCCGAGTGACCGCTTCCCTGGCTCATTGTGTCCTTCAGACAGCAGTGACAAATGGAACAGTCTGTGGAGAGCTCCTCCAGGTGACATGAGTTACCTTGCCAACTAGGGCTCATTACAAAACACGAACCATCGCACTAGGCTGGAACAGAAGGCAATTTTCAATTCATTTATAGCTCATGCCACTCACTTGTTTCACCTCAGCTCTTAAGGGGATGGTTTTGCAAACATAAGGCTCCTTCGCTATATGAATTAGTGACTTAAATATAACCATATATCCAAAACATATTAGGTATCTCAGTTCTGTTTCTTTGTAGTTAATTGAAACTAGAAATCAAAACTTTCTGACTTAAAATTTACATGTAGGTCCTGAAAATTATATTAACAGAGTTTATGCCAAACTCAAAATGCAATTCACATGGCACATCTCTCCCTTGTAGTCACCAGTTAGACATTTAACAAGCAACAGAAAAATGCAGCTTGAATGGCAATACTGTCTCCCATTTCAATCCAGAAATCACCAATCTGACTATTAATTGCTTTTCTTCTTTCAAATACTTTTCATCATTATCAAGTAACAAGCACATATTATAAAATAGTGGTTAAAACTCCCTCATCAGCAGGGGATAACAACTTACAAATGCATTAAATAGACTCAGGTTTGTAATTCTAATTTGAAGGATGTTGTCATAAAGAGATTGAGAAATATGTCAATCTTTGTTGAACCACCCAGTATGTGCCATATTTACTTAAAGGCTTTGTTTAGTTTAATCAACAATAATACTCTTATTTTACAGATGACGAGAAAGATTGGAACCACAGTAATCACCTACCTACCTTGCCTACTGATATTCAACACTAAATGTCAAGAGCCATTAAACCTCTTTCAAAGATTACATATAATTATGGTGATGCTGATATTAATAAAGAGTTTATAGCCCCCACACAAGTCTTTTTTATTATTTATGAAAAATGTGTTGTTTTGAAGTTTCAGCTGTCCATAATAAATCACAAGCTAAATGGAAGGTCTTCAAACCCACAAAAAGTCAATATATCATGATGAGTCAATAGACCCCAGCAATTGGACAGTTGAAATAGGCAAGTCATGACTTGTAAGTCAGTTTAGGGTATCCATTAAATCTTAGATCATCTGGGACCTACCAAGATAAGGTTTGTAAGACATGATCAGTTATGTTACAGATCTCAAGTGCTCATAATCAAGTGAAAGTATTATTTTGTGTTTTGTTCACTGCATAATTTTGGTGGAAAAGAATATTTTCTTTCTCAAGATAGGATATTTTACACATAATCATTGAGCAATGGTTCTGATTTGTTGTTATATGTGCAAATATGTACAAAATACTTTAGGGAAGTATCAAGGATTCTTCCACAAAGGCACGTCTACTTTAGAGGCATTTACTCAAGATATTGGCCAAAGTCTCTCTGAAATTTTGAAGTTGGCTAATGCCCACTGTATATATGCATGAAGTCATAATTTTCAAATATACTAAACCTCATAAGGCCTGGACTTTCGTTTTTTGTATAAAAGAAACTCCAACCTCAAATGTATAAAATTCTACTCTTTCCAAAAAGATTTTCTTGATTGTATCACATTCTTACCCTTTCTGTCATAGTGTACTGGTTTCAGATTACTTCCAAGATTCACTGAAGGCTATCATTTGTTCTTTGTAAGAATCCTCTCCACTTAATTGCAGCAAAAATCTTGTTTGACTCCAAAAGCCACATGAAAAGAATTTCTCACATAATATAGTCCAATCCCTCTTAACTTTAACTCTGTGCATCTGAGTATAGATATTATAGATATTGTTTGTAAAACATCACTTTCCTGAAATATGCAGAGAGCTCCCAGATCACAAACATCAAGGATAAGATCCTGGACTCCAACACGAAATGCTTTCTAACATGATATGATGTATAGTCAAGCTTGAATACAACTCTCCATCTTTGCAAGTTTATGCAGCCTAGCGGATTCTTGAAGTAGGTAGATTCCTCTACTCACTGGTCTCTGATCCTGCCCACAGCCACCCCTAGAATTAACTCTTGCACACTATAACTGTTCAGTCTCTGGGGTCATGACTGTCAAACTCCTCTTCTCTAACAGTAGTGTCCCTATGCTCTAGTTCTTCCACGGCCTTATAGTCCATGCCACCAGACCTTTGGTCTTTCTATATGAAGGATCATTTATTCATTATTTCATCAATGACTTGCCCCAGACCCTGAACCTCATGGTTTTCTTAATGGAACATACAAATAATAGGAAAGCATACAGAGTATCAAGGTAGAGCCAGACGTGTAAACACAAAATCATCATACAGCATGAGAAGGGCCGCCTTCTAAAAAATTGAAGTCTTCATCACTCTTCCTATTGCTGTTCACACACTGTCATTTCAATCCATATGTGTTTATTTAATGATTTTTTTTCTTCTCCTTACACTTGGAAATAAAATTCGAGAAAGTAGTTTTCTTACTTATCTCTTCCCAGTGTGTGAAACAGTGACTGCCACAGCAGTGCTCATTAGACTGTTGTTAAATGAATGAGTACAATAGAAAAGTGCTGCTGGAGATACGCGAAAAATGAATGAATAGAATAGAAAGTGCTATTGGAGATATGCGAAGAAGGCACAAAAGACAGGAGAATCTAGTTTAATTGAGGGATGTAGGAGTGTGTGTGTGTGTGTGTGTGTGTGTGTGTGTGTGTGTAGGAGAGAGACAGAGAGAGCATGTGTGTGTGTACAGATGAGAAAACAACTGGTGTGGGGGAAGTGGAAGAGATAACAGAATTTTTCTCTTTCTCATGGACACTGTGGTTAAATTATTTTCCTTGGGTCCTTGGGCTAGGCTAAATATCCTCTCCAGGTTCCATTAGCAACATTAGCATGTCTCTAATCTCACTTGAAGAGATATTTTAAATATCTACTTGATACGTGAAAACCTATCTGATGTCTACAAGAGTAAGGACAGTAGTCCTCCTTCATACATTGTTCTGATTTCAATGTTTCAGTCAATCATTGTTAGGTATGGTCTAAAAACATTAGAAGGAAAATTCTAGAAATAAACACATTATAACTCTGAAATTGTGCACTGTTCTAAAGCACATGATATTATTTTGTGCTTTCACACCCCATGCCAGCCTGCTGAGAACACTAATCATCCCTTTGTCTGGTGTGTGTATGCCACACAAGCTAGTCACCCATTAGTCATTTAGAAACCACCTAAGTTGTCAGATTGTTTGCATGTTATCACAGTATGTTCAAATAGTTCTTATTTTATTTAGTAATAGTCCCCGAAGGACAGTAGTGATGTTAACAATCTCAATATGGCAATGAGAAACTATGAGGAACTCCCCTTTAAAGAGAGACCACATTTACACATACTTTAATACTCAGTTGTAGTTTTGTTTTTCTATTATTAGTAATCTCTTCCAATACCTAATTATAAATTAGACTTTAATCACAGAAATACTTGTATAGGAAAAACACAGTCTACATACAGAGAGTTCAGCACTACTCATCAACTCATATTCCTATTAGGGGACTTAAATGCATTCCTCGCTGATAAGGGGGCTGCTGTGCAGCATGCTACCTTTTATAAAATGCTCCAATAACAGCAGCCAAAAATAATGTTCATCAAATGTTTATTACCTGCAAATAATGCATAGATGATTATTTTAAAACAGTGGTAGTCTAGTTTTGGAAAAGTTTAATTATAAACTACTACCAGCCCCATATTCTGTACTGCCATGTTAAATGACCTTGTACAAGCAAATTAGCCTCTCCAAGTCCCAATTTCTATACTCTTCCCAGAGATTATATAAGAGAAAATTTGTGTTCATGTAATATATACACAATATCTAGATTACCCTCAGGCCTATGATAGGCATTAAGGGCATTGTATCTTCCATATCAGAAGGTATTTACATCAGTGGGTATGAAGCATTTGGGGATAGATTTTAATTGAACATTATATCACTTGGGAGCATACTGAGGCAACTCTGAGAATAGCAGAAGGCCTGAGATCTCAATAGGTATGGAGCCAAACCAATCTTTGTACAACATTTTCTTCTGCCTGAGCAGAGGCACTGTGGGTTGGAAAAAGGCAGTACATATGATGTCTGTCGAAAGGGGGAAAAGAAATAAAGAAAAATAGCCTAGGGTTAGCACTAACCTTGAGCCAGGCCATCTGATTGTGGGCAAAAGAAATCAGAGGCAAGCATTTCATTAAGAACGTGACACATCAAGTGCAGTATTAATGGGCTGCTTCTAAAGAGAAAATGTCAAAGTGAATACCCTCTGTTCCTGGTGGGTTTGAAGTGGACAGATTGTAGTGCATTCTGATGAGGAGCTGAGCGAGGCACATCACATCAACTGCTTGAGAATCCAAAGTGACAAACTGTACCAAGCAACATGGAGGCATGCATGACATTTGTTTCTGCAAACTAAGGAAAGTGCCCTCAGGGACAACACTGAGCCAACTTCTGAGTAGTTTGCTTTGCCACAGTCCATCCCCGGGTTTGCCTTTTCTTTTTGAAAGAGGTAAGTGTTAACACAGCCTCTACAAGATAGAAGTACTGATGTCCCTGGAAGTTAAAATGCTATTGGCAGGAATTGGCTATGATAAGAAAAGAAACGTAGAACTATGAAACTAAAGGCAAATGCCAGATTATAACACAGATGAGTAAAGGCAAGTAACCTAAATAAGGAGCCCAAATAGCCAGACAATGCCCATATTCAATGCCGTAACTGGAACACCCTTACCATGACATATGAAGTACCAACATGGGTTCAACAAATGTAGGGATGCCATGCCTGGAGAGTGCAATGAAAAAGAAACATTTAATGATTTTTTTTAAAAAATGTCCTTATAGCTATTGTTTGATTATTTCTAAGCCCAAAATGTTACAATTGAAAGTGGAACAGCAATTCTCAAAGCCTAACATACTTTTTTCCATGTCAACAATGTGAACATTAATGTGGTGTTCAATAAATAGTCCTGTGAACATGAATGCTGGATATCAATTTTTTTCATCTTTCTCTTCTCTATAATTATTTCATTCTTATATGCTATGTTACTGTTTAATTATTCTGGGAATATTTGTGGATAACACATTTCTAAATCTAATTACAGGTGTTTAAAGATATCTAACTTATAAAAATATCCAATAAGACATAAGAGGTAATAGCTAGAGAAGAAGTGGCTACTGCCATGGCTCTTCTCCTCTCACCCCTCCCGCTTCTCTCTCTCTCTCTCTCTCTCTCTCCTCATCCCCATCTCCCTCCCTCTCCTCTTTCCATTTCCATTCTATAACCCACTAAATAAATGCCCACTTTCTCTGCAAGAAAAGAAGTAATAGCTAACTCCAGAGAAAAGAAGGACAAGCTATAACATTCTCACAGAATATATTTGAAGATATGTGTCAGTCAATGGGTAGAAAAGACAGGAAAAGAGAAAGAAAATAGAGACAGAAACAAAGACCAGAAAAATACGTGAAAGTGATTTTTGTATAATCTTAGATTTTACTTTTTACTCCAAGGATTCCGCCATGATTAACAACTACATATTGAACATGTTTTATAATGTTTATATCCATTTTATCATCAAGGCAGATATTATTATATCCAGTGAGAGACTACAAATAGCCTAGATACCTATATCTGGTTACTTGACATGTACACTACCTTAAGAGAAAAGTAGCAATGAGAAAAATGAGCTTGCCTGAATAGCAGACATTACCTAAATCAGAATGCAAGATTTAGAAGAAAATGTTGCCTCCTTCTCTCTTAATTTTAAATATATGTCTTAAAAGATAAAAATTTCAATATGTTTTGAAGTACTGCATTATAATACACCTAACTCCTGCATAAATTCAGGAGTACTGTGACTAAAGATGGATCCTTCGAAACATAATCAATAGAAGATTATGCAGTAAACCTGCCACAGAAAGTTCACATGAACTTGGTACCTAATTTCAGCACGAAATTCCATTGTAAATAAAATCTCCCTTCCAGTGACTAAAATACAGATTATAGAAACAAGATTACAAGGAATTATTGGTATTTGGGAGAAGTGACAAGTCAGTAAATGAGCAAGGTAAGAACTTGGGTCTATTGCAGTATTGATGTATCAGCTACAAGCTGGGTTTTTATAGCATCTTTTCAAAATAAGCTTGATCTGCTGGAGCATTTCTAATACAATTGTCCATTCTTTCTAAGAATTCCCATTAAATGCAAGGGGATAAAATTTGCTGGTTGTAGCATGTTTTCTTCTGAGCAAATTAAGAGTTGTTCAATAGAAGTATAATAGAATGTGTAAATCTTGTATGACTTTGGAGCAGTGTATCTGACATTGAAGATACAGAGCTGTCATCGTGGAGATAACCTATATATTGAGCAATAGACATTCTGGTAGAGATACTGCATCTTCTGACAATATTTGAGCAATAAAAACAAATCCAAACCAAAATAAAACACCAAATACCTCATAAAAACAGTCACCAGCAGCGACTATTTCAGCATAAAAATTCAACAGGGATCCTTGGCAATTAAAAAGGCAGCCTTGACAGTTAAGCTGAATTGCCATAAATCAAAATGAATTCTGAAGTTGATCTTGTAATGATGGAGCGTATAAGAAGAAAATGTTCTTGTCCCACTGTGCTGAGGAAGAAGTTACTTTATTCCTGTTCTGATAAATAAACCTAAAGCAACTAACTGGCTTGGCTGCTTCATCTAAAGAACGATCCAATTCATCAATCTGTTTCCAAAGCAAACACTTTTGGGATGACTAACACTTCCTGCCATAGTTCTGAAGAATAATGAGAGAAATGCTTGCTAAGTTTATCACCTCCACAGTTCTCATATCTGATTAGCTAAGGCATCTACCTGTCCACCTTCTCACATCTACCCTCAAAAGAAAAACTCACAGAGGAAGAGTTTTCACTGTTCTTATGTTAAATGCCACTGTTCTCTGACAGGATCCAGTTCTTTCGATGCCTTCAAAAATATTTTCTTGGGTGGTATTAGCACATAAACTAAACCATGGACGGACTTGTCTTTTTCTTTGTTTGTTTGTTCATTTTTATTTCTTACATATGCCTGCACGTGCATATGTGCACCATGTGTATACCTACTTCCAGAAGACAAGACAAAAGAAGGTCACATTTCCTGAAACTAAAGTTACTGATGGTTGCAAGCTTCCATGTTTGTGCTAGGAACCAAACCCAGAACCTTTACAAAAGCAACAATTGCTCTTACCTCTGAGATGTATCTCCAGCCCCACGGAAAATCTTTTCATTCACAAGTCAAGGAATTAGAAGGAAATCTTACTACTACACATAGGAATTTGTTTAGTGTATATTTTCTTGTAAGGTGAACAACTCCTCATGAATAAACAGTACTAGCAGTCACTATAGGAAAACACTCACAAGTCATTTATGGGTGAGATTCATTTAAGATTATTATAAACCATGGACTATTCTTGCCTCTTTATCTCAGCAATAGCCAACCTGTACACTTATACACATTAAGGCAAAGAAATAATGAATCTGAGAATGATCCAACTTAAAACAATGCCAATGCTCCAAGGACAAATTTCTCTTTTCAAAACTAAGATGCTCATCAAAGGAAACGCTTCATGAATGTATGCATATAAGATTACAAGTCTAGAGAAAGTTAACTCAGTTGCTCAGGATGTCAATAATATAAGAAAAGAATGACTAAAAATAACTAAACACAAACAAAAGTTTCTACTTCAACAAAAATACTAAAATAATTAATATCCCTTAAACACAATTTCTCAAGAAGAACTACAAACCATATAAATGTTAGGATAAATATATAAATTGGCATACATTCTATATAAAGCTTATTATTCCTAAATCCCATATCTACAATAACCAAAATATCTGAGTACAGGCTATTCCTACGGCTTCAGCAGATTGTCACTCATTGATACCTTCTGCTTGAGTTTGTATATTCAGTAAGTAAATGGTGATGTGAAGAATGCTGCTTGTCCTTTGAGACCTTTTGTCCCTGCTTCCACTCAGTAACATAACAGAACCTTTCTCAAGTTCTGTATTTTTGTCATTTGATCTCCTACAACAAAGTACCACAGACTGTGTAATTTCTACAGAATGAAAATATAATGCTTATAAAAGATAAAGTTGGGGAATCCCAAGATTGAGGTGCTAGTTGATCTGCTTTCTGTAAACAAGTACTTAGAAGCTGCCTCAAAAGTACTTTCTCTCTTTCCCAACAGTGGTGGCACACACCTTTAATCCTAGCACTTGGGAGGCAGAGGCAGGTGGATCTCTGTGAGTTTGAGGTCAGCCAAGTCTACAATAGCTAGTTTCAGGACATGTTGGGTTGTTATACAGAGAAACCTTGTCTTGAAAAACAACAACAACAAAATGCTTTCTCTCATCATTTCCACATGGCAGATGGACAGAGTGATCCTTTGAACTCCTGTTGTAATGTTACTTATCGCATTTGTGAGGATGGAGCCTTCACAATTCAATAAATTGCCAATATCCTCATCTATTAACACTACCTCATTAGATATTAAGCTGCAACATATGAAACTTGGGACATGAGATCCAGAAATTAAGTCCATGGTACTCTAGCTAGAGTCGCAGACATAAAAAATGACTACAAAAGTTGACAGAATTTCCAAAGTAAATAAGGGGATTCTCATTGGGATTCATCCCTCAACTAAGAACTACAGGCAATTGATGGTTGCTGAGAGAGGGAGATTCAGTCTTCTCTAGTGAACATAGGTTAGCCAATCCCAAAAGGTCAGTTTTAAACAAATATGAGCAATATTAAATTATCTCAACATACTATACTTATAAATGTGTGTGTATAACAATTATAGTTAAAGAATAAGCCATGAAATTTGAATTGGAAGGGAAGAGTTGGGAGAAGAGGGAGAGGAGGCTGATATACCTACAGTACTCATAGATGAAATTCTCAAAAGGTAAATTAATAAAATAAAACTACATTTTCTGCTAATATCTCTTTAAGTTATGTGTGACTGTGAGACTATCTGAAATATATAAAGGAATTAAAGTGTATGTATCTCCTGTTTCACATCACTCTAAATAAAAATACATAACCTCCAGACTTCATTTTCTGATTATTCTCTTTCTCATAGGCTAGAATAGGAATGCAATTGTGACCTGTCTTTACTAAATATATGAAGGATATTCTTTTTTATTTATTAGATTTTAAAAAAGGATATCCTTAAGTCATGGTGGAAACCTATGATGGAGGGAATTTGGTTTCTAAGTTATCTCACTGAGAAGAAATACCCACTTAATACCATGAAAATCAAAGGAAGTTATATATTTGGAAATCTCTATGATATTAGAGACCTAGCCTACACACTGCTATTAGTGAGCAGTGTAAAAACTTATGTTTCAGTCACACAGACTAGTTTTGACTCTCAACTTGTATTTCTTGAGCTTAAGAGAGTCTCATAAACAGTCAAAACATGAATATCGTCATCTGTAAAGGATAATTAATATTGCACTAGGAGTATTGTGAAGATAGTATATGGAAAACACAACAATATTTGTCTAACAGTAAGTGATAATAATTATTAGCTACAATTATATTAAGAGTGGTTTGATATGATAGAAAAAATTTAAAAAATAATTAAATTAATAAACTAGAATTTCTCTGACTCAAATAAAATACTATAACACTATTGTTAGGAATCTTCTCTCAAAGGGTTTCATTTCATTTTGACATATTGCAAATTATATGGATGGCCTATAGACATCTACTAGGAAAAGAATTCCCTACAAGTCTGATTCTGTTCATACCAAATAGACTTCTGTAGAATATGCAGATGAGAATGTCACTGAAAGACTGAGCTGTTTAGATGGCAAGTCATTAACACAAGTAAATAACTTTTAAAATACCTGGAGGATAAAAATATTCCACACTAGCAATCAAAGAGACACCAGCATCTCCAATGGACAAACCCATATTGGAACGCAAAATGTTTGGCTCAGGGACAATGTAAATATACTACTGTTCAACTAGGACTGATATGGCAGCATTATTTTATTTACAATTTCCAATGCCAAAGACTATTTCATATAAAGAGAGTGAAGGGAGAACATAGGCATGAATAAGACGTGTGGATTTCTCAGAGTTTCAGTGATCTGTCAGAATTAAAGTCTATCACTGCAAATTTTCAAGTAACTGGATAAATACAAATTTTAACAGTGTGTGCTTTAATTTTATTTATTTTTATTTTTAAATATTTACTATTATTTCTACTTTTCATAATTTGACTGCAGTTTTCCCTCCCAACACTCCTCCCAGTCTTTCTCCCCACATCTCCCCATCTATTCTCTCCTCAGATCTACTTCTCCTCGATTTCTATTCAGAAAAATCAGGATGCCAATAGATATCAATCAAACAAGATATATGAAGTTGAAGTAAGACTAGACACCTCCCCTTGTATTAAGGTTGGACAAGGCCACCCAGTATGAGGGATAGGGTCCCAAAAGCCTGAAAAAGGGGCAGAGACAGCCTCTGCTTTCACTGTTAGGAGTCCTACAAGAAAACCAAGAATTAACGACATACTCTATCACAGAAAAGTCTCAACAGATGGAAAAAAAAATTGAAACAACCCTCCTGCATCCTATCAGACCACCATGGATTAAAGCCAGGATCAACAAGAGTAGAAACAACAGAAAGCCTCCAACCTCACAGAAACTGAACAACTCTATACTTATTGACTACTGAGTCAAGGCAGAAATAAAGAAGGAAATAAGACTTTAATGAAATGAATGCACAACACACACAAACTTAAGGGACATGATAAAAGCTGTGCTGAGGAAAGTTCATAGCACCAAGTTCCTATATAACTTGGAGAGATCTCATACTAGCAACTTGATCTCCATAACACACCTGAAACTTCTAAAACATGAAGAAGCCAACAGACCCAAGAGGAGTAGATGGCAGGAAATAATAAAACTGAGGACTAAAATCAATAAAATAGAAACAAAGAGAACAATATTGTGAAACAATGGAACGAAGAGCTGATTCTTTGAGAAAATCAATAAGATACACAAACCCCTATCTAAACTAACTAAAAGGAAGAGAGAGAATAATAAAATTAATACATATATGTTTTAAGTGTCATCATAAATAACGTAAGGTAAGACATCTTACAGAGTGTAAATATTATTATCTTAGGATGTTTTTCGTATTCAGATTTTTGTTTTGTTTTTATATACATTCTAATTGAAAATATTTTCATACAACATATTCTGATCATTGTTTCCCCTCCTCTGACTCTTCTGAGATCCTTCTCACCTCCCTATCCACCAAACTCCATGCCCTTTCTTTCTCTCCTTAGAAAGCAAAAAGAAAAACAAATAAAAAACAAAAATTAAAATTCAGAAAGAGAAAGCATAAAAACACACGCATACAACTCATTAAAACACTAAATAAGAAGCCATATATACCAGCAAAATATCAGTAAGACAAAAAGTGATTAAGCAAAGCAATAAGAGGCAAACAGTTTACAAAAATACCAGAGAGTTCATTTTGTGTTGTCCATCTACTGCTGGGCAAGGGAGCTGTACTTAAGTGTGGTTAATATACATAGTGAGACTATAGGAGAAAACAAGTTTTGTCTTTGGAAACAGATGTCAATCGCAGATGTTAGCATCTTGGTTAGGGGTTGGGAGTCTGTCTTTTGGTATTTTTTAATCTATCTATCCCTACCTGACTGTGTCTTAGAACATGTGCTGCATTTTACAACTACTTAATCTGTTGTCATTATATTAAGCTTACCTGCTTCACTTAATTATCTTCATTGTCTTCATGTTCTGTCCAAATGTCCATTTATATTTATTGTACCCTCCAAATAACAAGTTAGGAGATATAGGTCTAAGCTCAGTTCTACCGCCATTATTTTAAAACAAAATTAATTTCGGCAAGATTCCTTGAAAGACAGGAAGATAATAAAATGAAAACTGAAAATGAATTTGAGAGAAGCCATAGAGGAAGCAAAGAAAGTGGGTGAAATGTTACAAAAATCAACTCTGGGGACATTCAGTAGCTTCCATCTGTCTCTTGATCTTCCTGACTATTTCACCAAAATAAATTCATTTGTTCGGAGAAGATATTTGAATAATTTGAAACTTGATCTAAAGACATCTGGTTTCTTTTGTGCATGAAGAGATAAATAAGTTTTAGGAAATGTAACAATAGACTATATGCCCTGTATAGAGAAAAATTCATTTCAATTGGCTAGTAAAAATGTTGTATTCTACAAAGAAAAACACTTAGCAATCCTGAAACATTTTGAAGACCTATGGATCAGAGTTCTTCTGGATGAAAGCCAATATTATCCCTTATTTTTCATTCCTTGCTTCATTCATTCCATAGATATCCTTTTTCTCAATCAAAGATTTTCTGAGTTATTTTCAGTTGTGTGTGGTGCTGAGTAGGAAGCACTAACAATAGGTAATGAAGTGGAAAATATGCTTTAAAATAGAAAATGTCTGATTAGCTGGGTAATTCTGTCAAAGGGGTTTGCAAGACTTTGTAATTAGCATTCTTGGCAACCAATGGAATGGAAAAGCTAATTGTAAGTCATATATCTGATAAGAAGTTAATGGCCAAACTATGAAACAAACTCAGAATTTGGCATCAAAGAACAGGCAGCTTGATTATGAGATGGGTAAGGAATTTATGTAGGCATTTCTCAAAATAAGATATAGAAGTGGTCAACAGACATTTGAAAAGATATTTATTATCACTAATAATTATAAACCAAAGGCCTTCTCACAGCCTTTAGATTATATATAAGGAAAAGGAAAAATGTGTAAGAATATGGAGAAGTAGAAACTCTTATCAGCATTGGTGGAAATGTAAACCAGATCAAAAGCTGTGATAAACAATAACAAGGTTCTTTTAAAACAACAATAGAACCATGGAGATGGCTCAGTGAGTAGATCATTTGCTATACAAGAATGAAGACCTAAGTTCAAATCTCTAGACCCTGTTGAGACTCAGGCGCAGTACTATGTATCTATAATTCCAGTATTGCCAAGATGAAATGGGGAGTGAAGACAGAAGAAAATCCAGAATCCCACAGGTCAGCTGTTCCCATGTAATACTAGAATAAGTCACCTTACAGCATTATATTCTTCCTTTAGAGGAGAGTGAGACACAGAAAGCTTAAGGGTTCACAAAGTCTACTTTGTAACTTGATGTCAAAGTTAATTGGGCAATCCACATTCCTCTAATTTTCAATTTAGCTTTCGGAACCATTATGACCCACTGAGCCTTTTCAGGATGCACAATTGAATACTTTAAATAATGTAGCTAAGTGCGGTTCATATTCTCCTATAAACTACTAGAAGGATTCTCTAACTTTATACTCTGATGTTTCACCCGCTCATAACATTCTCTTTTTATCCCCAGTTATTATAGGCCTACACACCATAATGACTCAGAAAGTATCTGTCTGTGAAATGAATAAAAAGAAAAGAATCCATGTAAGAAAAAATAAGTTTTCAAGTAACAAGGACATGCAGTCTTAAAGCCAGCTCCTCATGGCAATAAGACAGATGATGTAAAATGATGATTCAGCTTCCAGCAGTTCTCAAAGTACCTATTATAATGCTCTATCGCTGGGCGGTGATGGTGCATGCCTTTAATCCCAGCACTCGGGAGGCAGAGGAAGGTGAATCTCTGTGAGTTCGAGGCCATCCTGGTCTACAAGAGCTAGTTCCAGGACAGGCACCAAAAACTGTAGAGAAACCCTGTCTCGAAAATCCAAAAATAAAAAATAAATAAATAATAATGCTTTATCAGATTATTTTCCTAATAAATATCTGTGTCATTTATATAGCCCCAGAGAGGCTAGAGAAATAACAAGGTTACCCAGAGAGGTAACAAAGAGGGACCAAAGAGGGATGCATGAATTTACCTGGATAGGAGAAATAGACTCTTGAGAAAACTGGGAGGGATTTGGGGAGAGCGGTGGGAATATGAGGGATTGGGTTCTGCAGGCTGAAGGTAGGACAGAGGGAGAGAGTAATGAAAGAGATGTCTTAATGGGGGTGGGACATTTTAGGGTTAGAAAGAAACCTAGTGCCAGGGAAACTCCCAGGAATCCACAAAGATGACCCCAGCTAAGACTCCTAGCAATAGTGGAGAGGGCGCCTAAACTGGTCTTCTCCTATAATCAGATTGATGACTACCCTATTTATTACCAAGGATTCTTCATTAAGAATTGATGGAAGCAGATCTAGACATCCTCAGCCAAGCACTGGGCTGAGCTCTGGGAGTCCTGCTGAAGAAAAGGAAAAGCAATTGTATAGGGAGTAGGGATCAATGTCATGACTCAGGAAGTCATAGAGAGAGCTAACCTGAATAAATGGGGGGGCTCATGTGACTGACAGCTAGGGAGCCTGCGTGGGACCAAACTAGGCCAGCTACATGTGGATGACAGTTATATAGATTGCTCTATTTGTGGGGCTCCTAGCAGTGAGATCATGCCAGTTCCAGCACTTGAACTGGTTTTTGGGAACCTATTCTCCATGCTGAGTTGCCTCACCTAGCCTTGATGCGGGGAGAGGAGCTCGGTCCTGCCTCAACATGATGTGCCGTGTTTTGTTGATGCCCAAGGGCCACCTGCCCCTTTATTAGCCCTGGAGAGACAGAGGAAAGGGGTAGAGGTGAGGCAGGAAAAGGGAACAGGAGGAGAGGAGAGAGGGAAAACTGCAGTTGGGAAGTAAATTAATTAAAAATTTTAATTAATTGAAAAAGAAATATTTATGGCTCTCTCTCCACGACATCTATTGTTTATGTAACAATTTTGGAAAAAGAGCTGAAGTAAGGAGTTTGCTTGAGCACTTTATGCCATTTGCTACTACATCTACAAAGACTTTCTTCGATGGCCTTCAAAATACAAGAGTTTCCTTAAATGTAGATGCTTCACTAATCATACAATAAATCAGTTCCCCCATTAAGGCATTATAATTGCAGGGATGGTTCATCTTCATTTTCTATGTGACATTAGATTTAATACTTGATCTTTGGTTGATTGCTATTCACGTCATTAAGAGTTTTTAATCTGTCAGGCAGTGGTGGTGCCTGCCTTTAACCCCAGCACTTGGGAGGCAGAGGCAGGCAGAACTCTGTGAGTTCAAGGCCCACCTGGTCTACAACAGCTAGTTCCATGTCAGGCTCCAAAGGTACAGAGAGACCCTGTCTTGAAAAAAAATGGTAACAGACCTCCAATACTTAAAATTAGCAGATTTCCTACACATTCTAAAAATACATTCCTCATTCAAACCACTGAGAAATGTAACCAGTAACTCTATTTGTTTTATTAAATTTGCATTATGCACACAGAAAAATTTCCAAAATGTAGATAGACATATTTTCCATAAACCATAATAGACTATATTTCCCTAAGATTACTTTATGTACATTTGACATTAATATTTTAAAATTTTAATATGAGCTCCCCTTCAGTTTTAATGGCCACTGGTAATTTGATCATTTATACTGACAAGACACATTTCAATATTTTAAAAAAATGACCTTTAATATAGATAGCTGATACTAAAGTAACTGAGAGTCTGAGTAGTGTTAACACTTAAGCTTTTGGAAAGTAACTTTAAGGTGGTAAGTTATTTTGAAAACATAATTTTCAAAATTTTTAATTGATTGTTAATTTTATGCTTAGTTTAAAGTGAATGCCCAGACAGAGCTCTTCTTCCTTTAGGGCACTTACAAGTCTGCTGACACTCTATGCACATTAAAAGGCATTTAAACAGCAAAGCAGGAACAGACTAGGAAGATTGGCAGTTTGGTGGTGAGAGGGCATGTGATTTCAAGGATGGCTAACAAATAAACTTAAGAGAATATACTACAGAAGATAGTGAAAATACCAGGTTTTATTAGCTGAGTTTATAACTATAAAACACACATATCATATTTTATTTGCTATTGATTATTCCTAATACCCTATGTGTGTTGAAAATCATGCAAACATCTGATCACATGACAACAAAAATACTTCAGTTGTAATATTTCAGTTTCATTCCCTTGCCTCATATCAAAATGGTTCATTTCATATTTTATCTTCCTTGAGAACAGAAAATACATCTAAGGCATATTTTGTGATGCATTGGCATCCCATTGGAGGTAGAAATACATATTCCAATAATATAGTTTCTAAATAGGAAAACCATTTATTGTTCTATTTCGGTGATCAAAAGAGTAATATTTAGTTGCTTGAAATCTTTCTTCTATCATATATTCATAACACCAGTGCTAGGCTTCAGATAAGGAACTCAAAACTCAGGAGTTCCTAAAGAGTTGAGTTGTGTTAATCATTTGCATGTAATAGCCTTCTCTACTTGATGGCATAGTATTCACTTTGGAGCTCAAGTTTCAGGTCTCTGTTATGATGATATGATAGACATATTTTGATTTTGATTTTCTGTTGAATTATCTTTCAACTCTGAATATTCAGTGTCCAGAACAGAGCATCACTAAATAAATCAAGGAAATGTATACCTCATTTTAATATATTCTGTTATTCCAGGTCCCAATACCCACCAATATTCTTTTATTCTCCCTATTCTTTCTTTTTTTCCCTTTCTGTCCATTGTTAATGCCAGGGCACCCACCATCTTCCTTGCATATGTTCAATGATTTGGCACTCTGACAAAGTTATGCATAAAGCCTAGGACTTGGCAGGACTAATCAAATGGATTTTTTAAAGTCACATGTGACATAAAATACAACCCCGTGTTCCTTAAACAAAAGGTAATTTATTATATTACATAACTCAAGGTAAATGTATCTACTGATGACTTAAGCAGTGTATCCAAAAATCTCATTCTTCATTCTTTGACCTTAACCTTTGTTTTTATGCATTTCATATTATACAACTCTAAAGTTACAATTTACATTTAGATAAGTCCAAGTCCATTGACAGGAGGACAACTCTTTACCAGAAGTGGTCACTTAAGTTTCACTCTATCTGTTTTGTTCTACTTGGGTCATTTGTCCGGAAGTTGAATGAATCACTGAAGTCTCGTAGAATGAAAATCTCTAATTGGCTTGATCCTGAGCCTACAATAAGAACATAAGCTGAGAGCCAAGGTGTATAATCTTCAAAGACAAAAATATGAAAAGATTTCAAAGGAAATGTAAATGGGCTCTATGTGAAAAAATAATTAAACCCAATTAATATATATGAAGGAAAACCACCTAAGAATTCACTAGGGAAACATTACACAATATATTCATGGAATAATACTATAGCAATATTACATGAATTTAGAAGGAAGTAGGAACAGCAAGTTGTTCTCTTGATTTCATAAACCCAAATATTTTTCACTCTTCAAAGGCTAGAAAATCATGTTTCCCATGGTACTCTTGGAAGCTTTTATGATGTCTTCATGATGGACATATGAAAGACAAGGGTTGATCTCACCAATCCAAACCATTAGTGAAAAGTAACTTTTAGAGGATACATTTTTCATAGTATTTTAGAAAAGAAAATGTTATATTTATATCGGTTTCCTGATTCAAGTCAAAATAAGAATTACATATTTTGTTTTGATTTTTGCTTTAAATGTGGAAACTACAGCAAGAATGAATCTTACAAACAGATCTGCCAATACCCAAATTATTTTTCAAAGGCAATACTCATTATTATCCACTAACTACTTATTCAAGTAACTAATAGTTTTATTTCTAGACTTTATTATTACTTTTTGCATAAGAGATTTATAATTAAAACAAAATTTCTTGGTTAAAGCCACCATCTCAGTGAGTGTCATTAAGTTGTTTAGCAATGAAAATGGGAGAAAGGCTGAATGGAAATAGTATGCCCATATTTAGTATATTGTTATGCACCTAATATGTATACAGAAGGATGTGTGCCCATTTGTTGTCTCTGAAGATTATGCAAAATCAAAATTCACTCTCTTAAAAACCATAATTCAGCTGTGGACCAGAATTTCCTTCATCAACCGTTTGGTCCTTAACCAACTTCAACAATTTATGCTATCAAGCACGAGCAGCCCTGCCAATCATATGAATGTTTCCTCTTTCAGTTGGTGAAAGGGAATCACAATTATTTTGCCCAAGATTTAAAAATTCTTATTTACTTATCTTCCCGTTTTAAAATATCACTCTTCTTTCTTGAAAAACATGTATTTAAAAGGAAGAAAGTACCACAGATATTAAGGTAACACTACTTTTTCTTTTGAGACCAGTCAAAGGAAATGAAAACGTTTAATAAAAATAGAAGGAACAACAATAATTTCTCTCACACCTCATTAATAAAAAATACAAATCACCTTTGAGGGTTTTTTGAAAGACATATATAGTCAGTATTTGACATGCTAATTGAGTTATCAGCCTCAAAGGCTGATGAAGAAGAAATCAATTATCACATGGACTTTATTCTGCAGCCTGTAAACTGATAAATAACACTGGAGCCACCCCTTACTGGGCTTCTGCCCAACATCTCTGCTGCTGGCATCCTCCTGGAGCGGAAATATGGTTGGTAAAAGAGGTGTGTGGGAGTAAAGCTACACTGATTACCCCCTGAGTTTAAAAGTTAAATTTAGGAGATCCTACAGCCCAGAGTTCCTTAATAATGCAGAATTTTTTTAAGGAAAAACCTAAAAACCATTTTGTAGAAAGGAGAAATCTTGGGAGTACTGTGTTTTCTCCAAGGACCCTTTTTCACTATTGTGATTGTATGGGGTTAGTGTGTGTGTGTGTGTGTGTGTGTGTGTGTGTGAGTGTGTGCATATGTCTGTCCGTGTATTTGTGTGTGCCAGTCACATAAGTAAAGGTCAGAAAACAACTTTATAGAATCAGTTCTCAGCACCTTTGCATCGGTTTCAGGCGTTGAACTCGGGCTGCTATGCATGTAAGTTTTGTCACCATGTTTGCATGACAAGAATCTTTACCCACTGAGCCATCTTACTGGTCAAACTTTTAGTTTAAAAGTATTAGCATTTTGTATGTATGTATGCTCACATGCTGTGGAGTCCGTTCTTTCCCTCCATGTTTACATGAGTTCCAGGGATTCGATCCAAAATTGCACATTTTCCCAGCAAGCTCTTTTTGCCCACTGAGCTACCGCAACAGTCTTCTCCAAGATTTTAAGAAGAAGTTTAAAATGTACATGCCCCCTTTAAAGAATGCCTTCTTTAGAATTCATGGGTAGGACACAAGTCTAATATTGTTTTGATAATGATAAAGATGGATCAACCTTTTTTCTATAAAATAATTTAGCCAAGACTCATAGTTAAGGCTCAGGTTCTAGAATCAAAACCACTGCTTTTGCTTCATGGTTCTGACCACTTAGTTGCTGGATGTTTAGGTAACCTAAGGGAGATTACCTAATCTTGTTTATATTCAGTTTCCCCAGTCATAGGATAGAGATCGTATGAGAAATTAGTTAATTATGGTACCTATAATAGAAATGGTACCTGACAAAGATGAAATACTAATAAACTATGCTTGCTATGATGATAGTTATGGTGCTGATAGTAGTGAAGATGATGAATATTCTGTTAAGTGCAGTGGAATTTATGTTGTTACCTAAAACAAAGGAGAATGAAATATATCTTTTTTTGAATTATTCTCACCTAGCGTTTTCTTATTTTTTGCAAAATATAACACATGAAGACCTGGATATAGAACCATACTAAACTAGCTCCCGACCTTCAAAGCAATTATTTCTTTTTAAGCTTCTTTATTACACATCTGTAATTGTAAAATTTA
Source organism: Bramus lutescens (assembly GCA_001685075.1). NCBI lineage: Eukaryota > Metazoa > Chordata > Mammalia > Rodentia > Cricetidae > Bramus > Bramus lutescens. The sequence goes on along the minus strand of LOEQ01008574.1, from coordinate 119,741 downwards.
GTACTTTTCATTCACATCTTCCTCAACATTGGCTAAATTTCAAAGAACTGATGATATATGATATACCTTATCCTTTAAAATAAAAAAATAGCAAGACAACCTTGATCACTCCTGATTCACAGAAGGAAAAAGACGAAACACAATACATCAAAAAAAAATACTAGGTCCACTGACTCGTATAAAAGGAAGGTCTGAACTCAGGGATAAAATATGATCATTCTGTTAAGTCCAAGGACCAGAATTATCATGATAATCATATTGTTTAGAACAAGATTCCAGTTGCAATGGGACTGCCTAGAACTTTAGTTCTACTGAAAGCTTCCTTTGCTTCTTGGCCAATATTTTGAATTTCAAGTGACTTCTCATCATCTAGTGTCTCAGTTTTTGCATATTCCATTTTGTAATGGGATGGTGGAAACATTAAAAGAGTCCCAGTCCTTACAGAGCATGAATTTCCAAATGCAGGTAATAAATGTTGCTCACTGCATGGAAATGGCAGGTATGAAGAACTACTCAGGCCTATTCTCAGTAGGGAAGGTTAGGCTTCCTTAATTCTTAAATTAATTCTTCTTTAATTCTAAGAAAACCTTAATTCTTTGTTATTTTTTAAAACAATCTTTTCTCATTTTATATACCAATCCCAGTGCCCTCTTTTTCTCCCCACCACTCCCCCTACCCTCTCCTCACCACATCCCCATCCACTTCTCAGGGAGTGGGGAGTGAACAAAGTCTGGCAAAACACTTTGAGGCAGAACCAAGGCTCTGCCCCCTTTATATAGGTTGAGCAAGGCATCCTGCCAAAGAAAATGGACTCCAAAAAGCCAGTTCAAGCACTAGGGATAAATCCTGGTCC
>LOEQ01008574.1:51398-66419 GCA_001685075.1 Bramus lutescens | reverse complement strand
GTGTGTGTGTGTGTGTGTGTGTGTGTAGTATACCACTCATAAGAATATATTTGGTATTTGGTCATAGTAAATATTCTACAATAGTATCATCTGTACATGTAGAAAGTCAAACTTTAGTGAAAAATATTGATGACACCACTGCTCTCCAAGCATGGATTCACATTTTATCTGCTATTTAGTGGAATAATATGGATTTTATGATACAGCACAAAAATCAGGACCTTGGAGTCAGACTATGAATAAAATCTGTGGTCATCTATCCAAATTATTTCAGGGTCAGTTTCTTCATCTCTAAAAGTGAGATATGACAATTTGATGTGTTGTTACAAGAATGCACATAATATGTTCAACACAGCTGCTAACATTCAGTAATTATTATTGTTTCCTTTACCACCATAAAACATAAAGCATAGGTTGAGTTAGAAATTGGTGTGTTATTTCTTTTTCAATATTTGAGATGATTTATCTATAATTTGAAATTATCTGTTCAATTAATTAACATGAATTAAGACATTATTTACTATCATTGAACAGCTACTATGTGCTTGATTTTATGCTAGGTATGTGTTAAGTTTCTGCTCTATGCCTAAAATTATTCTACTTGTCCTGGAGAATAAAATTATCAACAAAATCTCTTTCTTAGTTTATACATTGCAGACAGTTCTGTCACATGCTGACTACAAAGTCAGCCAAGTTATTCAACCCAGTCTCTTTTCTTTGTGTTTCTTGAGTTACTAAAATGTAGTCTTGTTTGGAATTTCTATTTTTCAATATTTAGTTTAGTTTGAAAACATCAGATTTATCATTAATAAACTAAAGCTCTCGTTGCAGTATTTTGCACACCTCAAACAGCTGTAACTTTTGTTAAAAGCTTTATTCTTTCCATTAATGTTTGTACCTGATTAAACTTCAATACAGGTGCACATGGCTTGGTAATCATACTTTTATATTTTACATGCAGATTAGTGGCACAGGAATTTGCATAAATTTGTTATGCGCTGATGCAAAAATGAATGTTCAAGCAACTTTTATTTTTATCTAATCAAATCACTGCTTAATGAAAAACGACTGACTGCTTGCAGAGGTACACTGAGCCACACTCTGGGGACTCCAAGGATTTACAATTCAGTGGGAGTTCCCTGCCAGGGTTTGACTTCAGGACAACTAAAGTATTAGTGAAATCTCTGCTCTGAAAAACCAATCTGATCTACACAAGTTAAGAGGAGATAGTTACAGATGGGACTTTATTAAAATTCACTTTGCAAAATTAAACACTTAAAAGAAGTCAGAAGGGGTCTGTAGAAATAACATCAATAAAAAGCACACTGGTAGCCCACAGGGAGGCTTAACAATTATACTGTCCCCAAACAGATTGTAAGCCTTAGCAAAATGGTATCAGAATCAATAGGGCAGGGAAACTTAAATCCCTTTTGTTGACTTATCACCTAGAAGAGAGACATGAGGGCATATCCTAAGCTTCCAAATGAATGGTTCATTTTTGTTCAATCAAGTGTTAACTATGAACACCACTAGCCATATACAGAAGGATATATACATTTATTCATTTTTATTTGAATTTTTAGTGTCTTATTATTTTGTATGCATAGGTGTTTCCCCTGGCTATACGTCTGTGCACCACATACATGCCAAGACTTCAGAGGCTAGAAGTGGGTATCAGATACTCTGGAACTGGAGTTGCAGATTATTGTGAGCTTCCATGTAGGTGCTGGCGATTTGATCTAAATTATCAAGAAGAGCAACCTGTACTCTTGATATCTGAGCCATCACTATAGCCCAGCTTTATACATGGAAAAAAGAGATTGATCCTATATGGTCTCATTTCTTTATGTGTAGTTGATATCTATATACAACAAAATTTTCAAATCATATTCTTTATTTATAGTTCATCATTATAAATAAAAGTTTTAAAATACAAAAAAGAATGAAAGATATTAAAAAGAGATAAAATCTTTATATCATGTTTAAATTCCCAGTACATTCTAATTTACTGTTTTAATACTACAGAGAGGGATTCAATAAATATTTGTCTGAATGAATAAATGTACTCTGAAGTTCCTGGCACAGTTATTAGTCCTTCCATGTGTTTGTTTTTTGTCTTTTCTTAATAAGTGAGGAAGCTACTGAACAAATGGATAAACTGCTTATCCTGTGTCTCACATCAAATCCAAACAAGTAGAATGTTAGTTGAAAATACACAGAAAGCTTTTACTCAATAAAAATTCTACAGGACAATTAGACAACTGTGCTTTAAAATGTCTTAAACCCTTCCCTGTGAAATTTGTAAAAATAAGTAGTTTGAATATACACTATTGCTTTTCAAAACATTTTCAAAAGTAACCTGAAAATTTATTTTCTAAATTCTTAGATATATTCAAAATTCAAAGTTCATCATATATTTCCTTCCTGAATGTCAGGATTTTTTTCTCCACAAAGATTTCTTAAATGTATTCAGTCCATGATTTTATTCGTCCTATTTACCGGTCTCACTTTCTCCTTCTTCCTGACCCCATGTGCATCAGGCCACCAATTCCATTGTGCACAGCAAAGGCATTCTTTCATTCAGAAGCCTGCATTCTGGGTTTCAGCACAGAGCACACTTCCATTGAGTAATCCTGCACTTGCCCTGTGCTTAGTTTAGCTTGTTAGCTGCTTATAGGTAGGCTTAATGAAACCCATACTCTTCACTGGCTTCCTACTTGGGGTGGGATTCCTTCACTCTGTTCTCTAGTCTATTCCTAAAATTATGTACATGTCAGCTCAGCCATCTTTCAAATATCTGTACCTAATCTAAAAGTAGCAGCTGAGAAGTATGTGCCCTTGGTTCAGCACAACTTATCACTGGAGGAAAAAATGTACACTGCATTGAAGGGGAGTCTGTAAAGTTATCTATATATGAAAAATTTGGCATACTGTGGCTGCACAGGACTTTTTTCCCACTAGTTTCAAGTTCAATGAAGCAAGAAGCAGACTCTTTTTCTGCCTTTGGCTAAAGGAAAGCTCAAAGGCTATTAAGTTTCCAAAATGCTTTGGGAAATACCAAATGACCGCAGGGAAATCCCATGTGCTCCTAAAATTTTATGCCGTGTAACCAGAGAACATTTGAAGTTTCTTTGAACTAATGATGATTTTTACATTTTAAAGTGGTAATTATTACAATATAAAACAAAGTGTTTACTTTCATTCCATTGCTCCATTGTGGCTTGCAACCAGAGGGGGGTAAACTCTGAGCTTGAAAAACACTCTTTAAAAAGCTCTCTAAGCCAATCGCAATTACCTTCATAGGACAATAATAAAAATGAATAAAACAAAGATTTAAAATTAAAGTCATCAGTAGCAGAAAAAGTCTGTAGCAATCAAGTGGCCTTGAAACTGAGATAACAAGAGCAGTGAATAACATTGAAATATATATATATACATATGTAATTCAATATATGTATATATAATATTTATTCATTTATTTATTTATAGGTTTATGACCACTGGGGGAGAAGTACCCCGAGTAAACAAGCCCCTCAAAACAAGGAAAAATGCATGCATATCACTGCATTTCAAGGTCAATTACATCCTCTAATGAGCCATGCCAGCTTTTGCTTAGCCCTCTGAGTTGGTCTCAAGCAGAATTCTAAGCAGAGAGTAATTTGTTTTTCTATACTTCTACAAAAATTATAAATAAAATAACAGGTATTTCAATTGGTTTATTTCAAGAAGGTCAGCTCTAGTCAGAACAGACAGGAAAATTACTACTGGAATGTTTTAGAATGATAACACATTTTTTTTTAAATATACTTTTACATCCACACTCCTTAGTTGTCATTGAAACCAACAGTGAATCTTTCTACAAGATTTTGTAGGACATCAAAAGAATTTTCTTTATTCTAAAATGGATCTTTCATGACTCTGGGTCAAAAGCTTTCCTTGGGGGTTACCAATAGTTAACGATCAACAGTTTGGGGTTAAAATGTTAGCTACACCTTCTGGCATAGAAAGCACTCCCTTTGAATACATGACTTTAGAATATTTATCGTCAATCAAAAATCCCAAAACACTAACAATTTTCACTTGTTATGTTTAAAAACTAAATGCTGTTTTCTTATTGTACACTTGGTATGACCTAAACATTATATAGTAAGTATCATTTTCAGTGTTATTAAATAAACATTTACTGGTTTACCTACTATAAGCTAGCCTAATATTGTTAGAAAATTCCAAATAAATGAAAGACTGAGCCCCTTGCCCTTAAGGCATTGCAATTGGCCAAGGAAGTATAATTTACTTGCATGTGTACAAGCATCCTAAACCTTTAGTGAAGTAAAAAGATTGTACTAGAGGCCTCACACTTTCTATCTTTTAGAATGCCAAAACCTCCCACAGTTATTTACTTCAGAATCTACCCCACACATAAGGTCAGCAAAATCCCCAAGGAAATAACCATAAGTACTTTCAAATGCTTCTAAAGCAAGACACAATGTTTTTGAAAACACGGTTGACCCTTCTTTCTTCTTACTGAATAAAATGAACCTAAGTCATCCCTGCCAAGATTATGTTTGCAATAAACAGATTTTGAGATTATCAGTATTATCAGTATTGCTTCGGTTTCTAAGCACACAATAATGTCACAAAACAACTTTGTTTTCTCCTCTACTCCAAATATTGGCCAGTGTCTATAATTTAGTTCAGAGAACTTTGTTCAGTTAGAAGCAATTGATAAACTTGGGACAAAATGGTCAAATTACCTCTATTTCTTACTCATCAACTCAGTGAGTCAAAATAGCTGTGCAAAGTGCTATGAATTACAGGTTTTAGCTTACTATTTATCTACTGTATTATTTCATTATATGAAAGTTATTTTCCCTTGCACTGATTCTCATAGTTGGTTACACTAATATCTGAATAATTTAAGTACCCTTTTGTAATGATAAGTAATTTCACTGACCCATGTTGCAACAAAAACCAAAGAAGTTCGTTATTTTCTTTCTTTGTTCCTTAGTTGACTACCATTTTACTTTGTTGCCATCACCATGTAAAATGTGCATATTACAAATAAAATATATGTATGATTTTAAATAAATATAGACATGAGAACCAAGAGGTCCACTTCATATCTAAGTATACTTTTTTATTTGATGACATAGTTGAGCTGTTAGATAGCTAAAAGAGGTAGACTTTTGAGGAAAAAATGAAGAGCCCATCCAAAGACAATTATTTATCAGCTTGTGTAATAATTTGTTTTAGAAAATTTGAGTCTAAACAGAAACTTTTTAAATTGAATCATGTCCCTATTTACTTATATTACAATATTAGAGACAAGTTGCTTCTATTTATGATCTTTGGTTGTAAATTTATATCCCTTTAGCCTATTTTTTCTCACCCTTCCATGTTAGGTTATCTACAAATTGATAAACAGATATTTAAATATTCCAGAGGGATTCAGATTATTAAAAATGATGTGGACATTTCCAAAAGAAGTACAGAAGACTAACAATATGATGAATTACATCATAATGAACCTTCTTGTAAGAGTGGGACCTCATTAGCTTTCTTGTAGGAAGATGCACTGCTGAAAAGGTAGATGTGGGGGAGAGACATTGAAATGTTTTTGCCATGCTGTAAAAGAGGAATATCTATTTTGATATCAAAGCCATTGAAAGGATCTCTTCATGTAGGTCTTTCTTCTAGTGAGTTAGGCACAAGGGCATTTAACTGGACACTGCAGCTTTAATAACCTCAGAGTCACCACTGCAGATGTCTACACCAACACAGGTTTGAAAGAGAAGCAGATGGCTGGAAAACTCTTACTGAGATTCTCTAATGATTTCCAAAGGTATAACAGCAAGTAGCTTTTATGTATAAATGATGTTCACCATATGGTAAAGCATTATTGAATATTTTACATAAAAATCAAACTATTATGGTAAGATTGAATAAAGCTGAGGCCAATTAAAAGTAAAGTTTCTTCAATAAATATTGGACCAGGTTTAGAACACTAAGCCTAAAACAAGCTATGAAAAGGGAAAATGGAGAAAGTAGATGTAGAAAGAATAAATGGTCTCAGAATTCAAAAAGCTTTATTTTCTCAAGTACAGATCACATTTCTATTAAGGCTTGGGACATTATTTTGAAAATACACTGAATCCGAAACATTGCAAGCAGATTAAATACAATATAAAATAAGTATTAATGTAACAGACAGTAACTTGGTGGTCTAGTAATTGAGATCCGCAAATGCTGGAAATAAGTATTGCATAATCCAAGTCAATAGTTCAGCAGAAGTAAGTTTGGAGAGTGGAAATCAGAGGATCCAGATCACTGTCAGCAAACCAAACACACTGTCTAATCCATTGACACCTTTTTCCTGACAAATGAATAAACTGCCCAAATCACAGGTCCCCAATAACTGCAGACGTAAGAGAGAATGTTTATGTCACTATTGTAGGCAGTAATAGGTAAGCATCAGTTAATGGAAGCATTGACTGGTCCTATTGATCAAGAGAGGAGAAAGATATAGTTACAAGAAACAGACTTCTTGCTGACTATATGCTTCCTGCTGATAATTTCTAGCAAAATACACCTTTTACTCACTTCCTAAGACACCCCATCCAACAAGTAGAATAGAACAGTAAGTGCAATATTCCTTCATTAAACCATGCTGCACTATTAGTTATCCTAACAGATGGGTAGTTTGCCACTTGTGGTGGTTCGAATAAGAATGGCTCCCATAGGCTCATATATTTGTATGTTTAGTAACCAGAGAGTAGAATTCTTTGAAATGATTACAAAAATTAGGAAGTATGACATCGCTGGAGGAAGTATGTCATTGGGAGTAGCCTTTGGGGTCTCAAAAGACCATGCCAGGCTGCACTCTCTCTCTTACTCATTGTGGCTCATAATGTAGCTCTTAGCTACTTGTCTAGTACCACACTGACCTGTTGCCAAGCTCTCTGCCATGATGATAATGGACTAAGTCTCTGAAACTATAAGCAAGGTCCCAATTAAATCCTTTCTTCTATAAAAGTTGCCTTGGCTTTGGTATCTCTTCATAGCAATAGAACAGTGGCAAACACACACACACACACACACACACACACACACACACACACATATATATATATACTCTGAGTCAGGTGAGTCTCAATCTGAGAATTCCAACAGATAAATATTCAAAGATACAAAGTTGGATCTCTTCCCCCATCTGCCTGCTGTCATCTGCACATCCATAAGTCTACCTCTAGATTCAAGACCTGAAAAGCCTCTTTGTTTATAAGCCTCCTTTGCAAGGTAAGTTGCTCAAGTTTTCCCTTTTCCATCCATCACTCCACCTGTTGCCTTCTCCAGACCCACAGGCCTAGCTCCAGATTGATGGCCGTCAAACCAATTTTGTTCATGAGCCATCTTTGATGGGTGAGAAACTCCATTCCTCCCACACCCTTCCCTCCACATGTTGACAGATACACATCCACAAAACTAACTCTAAACCCATATTTTGAGAGACATTTTTCAAAGTCCAATGAAGCAGCTCATCCGCCAGCTAAACCCAGACTAACTCCAGTCATACAGCTCCTGAACTGGCTCAATCTACAGAAAGGAAATATATGTCTCACTAGATATACAACCAAAGTAGTCCACATGCCAAAATCAAATTGTATGAACAAAACAACATGAATGAGAGAAAAAGCCTGCCTCTCGTCGAATCTTCTAGGCCTATAGATGTGTTCTTTAATGAGATCTACTTCAATAAACCTCATGACACAGAATTTAAAAGTACAATCATAAAATTTACCAAAGAATTAAAGGAATTTAAAGAAAACACAAACATTTCATTCAATTTAAAGAAGATAACAATAAACGTCTGAGTCATGTTGAAGAAAATTCAAATATACATCTTAATGAAATAAGGTAGATGATTAAAGATGTTTGAAAACTGAATAAAATAAAGAGATAGAAATGTTGAAGAGAACACTGGCTGATATGAAGATGGAATTGAAAAGTTCAACTTCCCAATTAGAAAACAGGAAGGAAAGCCTTACTGGTAGAAATCAAACAGAATACAGAACATTAGGACTCAAATATAAAGGACGTGGTCTAGACAATAAACAAATAATCTGATAAAAATAAAAGCACAACAAACCAATATGAAAGAAATGTGTAATATCATGAAAAAAACAAAAATCTTTGAATTATATGGAATATGTGAAGAATAAGAATTTTATAACAGTGGCATAGACCAGATCTTCAAAAAAATTATAGAAGAAAATTTCCCAAACTAAATAAAGATACATTCACACAAGTAGAAGAAGCACATAGAACCCAACTAAACAAGACCAAATAGAAACATCCCAGGGCATAACATAGTTAAAAACTAAGCATCCAGAACAGTGATTCTCTCCCTTCCTAATGATGTGACCCTTTAATACAGTTGCTTATATTGTGGTGACCCCAACCATAAAATTATTTCATTGCTACTTTATAACTATAATTTTGCTACTGTTGTGAATCAATATGAATATCTGATATGCAACCCCCAAAGGGGTCACAATCCACAGGCTGATCACTGATATAGAACAAAGAAAAACATTGAAAGTTTCAAAAGATGAAACAGAAGTGATACATAATGGAAAACCCATTGGAATAATATCTGATTACTCAATGGAAAGAAGATCCAGTAGCAATGCACTCCAAGTTCTAAAAGATCATAAATGTAAACCTGAACTACTATACCTAGAAAAATATCTCATCATTGGAGAAAGAAAAAATTTTCATGATACAGTAAAAAAATCTATACCCAACAAGAACAACAAAAGAAGAAATGGTTAACTGAACACAATACTTCAAACTGAAAAGAGAAATAAGAAAACCCAAAAGACTCTAGAACAATTAATGAAGCTATAATTAATTAAATACAAAGCACAACGGAGAAAACAGACCAGCAGAAAAACTGACTACAATCTGCATACACCTTTGGATAATAACTGTAAATAACTCCAATCATAAGACAAAGGAAATCTGAATTAAGAAACAAAACTTATCATTATGTTTTTCTGCAAGGAACCCCCATTTTAACTTTAAAAATACACATAACCTTAAAATGAAAGGATGTAACACAATATTCTAGTGGAATCAGGAAGCAAATAGGCATCATCATACTAATATCTGTTAAAATAGACTTCAAACTAAAACTAATCAGAAGAGACAAAGAAGGGTATCTCGTTCTAATCAAGGGATCAATTAATCAAAAAGCATTGCAACAGAAAATATTTATGTAAAAAACTCAGATGCACCCAATTCCTTTAAAAGCATGTTAAAAAATTAACGCTGCAGATTAATACAAACACAATAATGGTAAGTAACACCAACAGCACACTTTCTATAATAGATCAGGCATCTGAACAAAAAATTAATAATTAAACAAATTCTTACATCAAATGTACCTAAGGGATATCTACATAATATTCTACCCACCCACCTCACCCCCAAATATACATTATACTTAGCAGCACAGGGAAGTTTCTCTAAAATAGGCTGCATGCTGGGTCATAAAACTGACCTTAACAAGTATGTAAAAACCTGAAATAACTCCTTGTATCCCATCTCACAATAAAACTTAACATCAACATAAAACTTAAACTCAACAGTAAATAAAACTCAACTAAAATGTAACACATAGAGATTGAACAACTCATTACTGAACGCTGTTAAATAATAAAGAAAGAAACCAAAATAAAGATGAAAACAACACAACAAAATCTCTGGAACAAATTAAACACATTCATAAGAGAAATAGCACTAAGTACCTACCTTAAAAATCAGAAAGACTACAATTAAATAACTTAAGGATATAACTCAAAATTTTGGACAACCAGAAACAAGCTAATCCCAAACCCCAGAGATGGCAAGAAATAAGAAAAATGAAAGCAGAAATTAACAAATTAAAAACCATGAAAATAATACAAAGAATCGGTGGATCTATGAACTGGTTCTTTGAAAAGATAAACAATATTGACACACCCTGGGCACAACTAAACAGAAGAGAAAAAGAGGTGACCCAAGCAAACAGAATTGTAAATGAACAGGGAAACACTTTAATAGAAAGCAAAGAATTGCAGAATATTATAATACTTTAAAAATCTGTACTACAGTACATTGGAAAATCTAAAGAAATGGATAAATTATTTTTACCTAAAATATCAAAGTTAAACCAAGAAAAGATAAATAACGTAAAAAGGCCCATAACAAAGGAGCTATTGAAATCATAATAAAAATGCCTTCTGACAAAAGAAAAAAAAAGAAAAGGAAAAAATAACCCTCAGGCCCAGATGGGTTCACAACCAAAGAAGAACTAAACATTTTTTGTTGTTTTATTGAACAATATACTTTTATTTTTTATGTTTTTTCAAATTAATTCAAAAGTTATTCTTTTTAATCCCAGCACTTGGAGACAGAGACCGAAGGAACACTGAGTTGAGGGCTAGCCTGGTCTACATAGCAAGTTCCAGGCTGTAAGCAGATACTGCTTGTTTATTCTTGGCCACCCAAATCCGAAATAGTCACACAGAAACTATTAATTAAATCACTGCTTAGGCTGTTAGCTTGTGTATATTTCTAAACTTTTTAAAATGTTTTAAAAAATAGAAATAGAAGGATCAGTCCAAATTTCTTCTATGAAGCCAGTATTACTTTCAACAAAACCAAAGAAAGACACACAAAAACAAAACCATATACCAATGTCTCTGCTTAATACAGATGCTAAAATACTAGCAAATTGAATACAGGTACATATCAAGAATATCATCAACCATGATCAAGTTGGCTTTATCCCAGAATTCTTGGAATGGGTCAACATTATAAAAATGAATAAATAATCTATACAAATGAACTTTGAGACAAAAATCACAGAACAATCTCAATAGATAAAGCCCTTTGGCAAAATCAAATGTATTTTCATAATAAAAATTCTATAGAGAGTAGTACTGGAAGGAATGTACCTCAACATAATAAAGGCTAGAGAAGGCAACCACACTGTTGATATTATCCTAAGCCGAGAAGTAATCCCCATGAATATTAGGAATGAGACAGGGCTGCTCTATCTATTCAAACCTTTTTCAATCTAATGCAGGAAGTGCTATGTGGTACAATAAGGCAAGGAAAGTGATACAGTCAGGAAAAGAAGAAATGAAATTGTCCTCATTTGCAGGTGATATTATATTACATATAAGAGATCCTAAACTGTCCAACAGGTAACTTCTAGAAACAACTAACAATTTTCACAAAGTGGGAGGGTATAAAATGAAATTAGAAAAAAAAATAGTAACTTATTGATACACCTACAACAAATACATTGAGAAATAGATTATGAACAAACTCATTCATAATAGCATCGAGGACAATAAAACAACTTGAAAAATAAAAATGTATTAAAGGACTCTACAATGAAAATTTCACATCTTGGAAGAAAAAAGTGAGAAAACCACCAGGGAATAGAAAGACATCATCCTATGTTCATGGAACAATAGAATTAATATTGTAATGACAATTCTATTGAATGTATTTTAGAAAATCAATGCAATCTCAATTAAAATACTCACAAAATTTTCCACAGCAAATAAAATATCCTTAACATATTCCTAAAACACTCACAATCCCATTCCACAGATACTTGCCCAGCAATGCGCATTGCTGACTTATTCACAATAGTTAGGAAATGCAAATAACTCAAATATCATTCAACAGATGAATGGATAATGAAAATTGATACATACTATGGAATACTATTCATCTGTAAAGAAAAATGATCTAATGAAACTTGTAGGTCAGTGATGGAAAAGTTTATATTGACTAATATATCCAGACCCAGAAAGACAGATGTCACATGTTCTCTCTAACCCATGGTTACTAGCTATAAATCTTCAGACTTAAGTATATAGCATAGAGTAAATGCAGAAACCAGGAAAGTACAAAGTAACCATGCGGGGATGGCTTTGGGATGGGAATAGAAAGATACAGATAATATAAAGAGAGAAATTGAAAATATGGAGGAGGCTCCAACTGGGGAGAAGGAAAGGAGGTTAATACAGGAGGAGGGAATGGGGTCAGGTTGGTCAGGTAATTCAAATGACTCCCCCAAACAATATAGACTTTTGATGTAGGCTTTGTTGCATCTCAGAGGTTGAAGGTAGGCCCCTATTGCTGAAGACACCATACATTTAGGACACAGAACTCGGATGACTTGAGCTGTATTAACTTGAAAGCTTCCTTCTTGAAGTCTAGCTTTTATAGTATCAGAAAGTAATATACCTGCTAACAAGGGAGGGAAGCAGTTAATAGTCCCAATGAACTGGGGCTCCTACGAGCATAACAATGACTAGCGTGGCAATGTATTCACAAAGGCCCAATCGTGTGGCACTCACATGTTGCTGGTAATAACAGCTACCTAATTGGACCTACGGGTGATTCAACTGGAGTGGAATCATGCCTGGTACTAGAAACCTAATCAACTACTCAGGTATAGAGAAGTCATGGATCTTTGAAGGGAATCTATTACTACTATTTGGCTAGACCAGCATAATTTCTTACCTACATTTGAAATCTTATCTTTATATCCACAGATACATGTAGTTGTCACTCCCAATCAAAGAAGCCTCTTTCTAAAGCAAATGAAGACTATTACAGAAAACCATAACTGGACACAGTTCAGAAATCAAAGGACTGTAAAGAGCCCAGCCTTAGTGAGTATTTCTGTAACAAAGTTCTTACATCTTTGACTCAGGGAACATCCCAGAAGAGGGGGCAGGATATTAGAAAGCCAGAATATCAGTAAGTTTGCTGTAAGACTGCCATCTTTAGAAATGGCTGCCTAAATAACACCTGAACAAAGACAATATCAATAGACATTCAAATGCAGAAGAGAGAAAATATCATGAGGACAAAAGAACTACAGGCAATGCATGACTGCTGAGAGAGGAAGAATTAGTCTCTCACAGGCATGAGGCCCCTGATTGTTAATTGTTTTTCTAACATGGTGATCAGTCATGAAGCCATACACACTGAGACAACAAAAATGGACTCAGCAGGTTATATTTATGTATTTGTATAAACACACATACACACAGCAACAACAATTAAATAAGAAGAATATCATTTTGAGAGTGAGGGAGACCTGGGAGGGATTAGAGGTAAGTGATATGGGAGAATCTGGATAGAGGAAAGCAGAGAAGTGATGTAGTTATATTTCATTTAAAATAAAGGTAAAAATTTTCAGTGCAAAAAAGACATAAGATGGAAAAATTAGGGGTGTAGCATTATAATAAAGTGATTATTAAATTTAATTATTATTGATTACATATTAGAGGTAGTACAAAAGCACTCAAATAGTTAGAAGTAGATCTATTGCTTACACATTGGTCAATGGACCAGAAATCTGAACAATTATATTTCTTCCTAGCTTTTTCCAGAAATAGGAACACTCTTCCAAGGACCCAACACTTTCCTATGTGTAAAAGTTTCAACTTACTGGGGAGCTTTCTACACTTAATTATTTGTCAGCATCTCTGAATAAGTTTAGTAGTTTTCAAAATTTAAAATCCCTGGTGAAAAAAAAATACCATGATACACAGGCCACAATCTACAGTGAATTAAACCAGATTCCACAGGGGTAGGTTCTAAGAAATAACAATTTGTGAAACTACTGAAATATTTACAATGTAAAACTAAAGTTAAGAATCACTGAGTTAAAAATTTAGGAAAACCTAGCTTGTCTTTTAAAAACAATTAAAAATTTCTTTTCCTCCAAGAAATACATAACAACAAAAGCAATGGAAGAATCAGGAAAGCCAGGACTTCCCAGGGATTTTCAATGAATTATTACTTCTACACCTAACAAGTGATAAGCCAATTGATAGTTCTCAAGACAACAAACTAAAAGGACGTGCTTCACAGAGGCCTCGTGCTACATAAATAATTCAAGGTTAGGGGCTAATTTAATAAGGATCCCCTCAATGAAACCCACATATGTATAAAGATTCAAAGCTAATATTCACATATGAGAGAAAACACTATTTGTATTTCTGGGTCTTGGTTACATCACTGAGAGAGATTTTCTAACTCCATTCATTTACATGTAAATTTCATAGTATCAGTTTTCTTAACAGCTGGATAACTTGTATCACATTTTCATTATCCATTCATCAGTTGATGGAAATCTAGGCTGTTTCCGAATCCTGGCTACAGTGAATAGAGTAGCATTGAATATGAATGAGCAAGTCTCTCTGTAGTAAGATACAGATTCCTTTCAGTACATGCCCAATCCAAGACTAGTATTCCTAGATCATGTGGTAGATCTATTTCAAGCTGTTTGAAGAATCTCCACACTTTCTTGAGGTCAAGACCCTGTAGCTAGACAAGTCATGGGCCCTAAGAGAGAACCTACTATTATTTTTGCTAAATGAATACATTAAACAATGTCCTAATTATCTGTTTTTATAATCACATATTAATACATCTCTCAACCTTAATCATAGAAGCTTATATTTGTAGTAAAGGTGATTAACCACAGGTGGCCATGATGCAGAGAATAAGAGACTGTGTGATGCTCAGCCTTAAGTGGAACATCTATAGAATAACCCCTCCTCCCAAGAATTGAGGACCATTTTTGGAAGGAGAGGGTGTAGAAGAGTCTAAGAGCCAGAAAGGGTGGATGACTACAGGGTTAATTGTTTTTCTGACAAAACAAGGTGGTTGCATGTATGAACTTGTAGGAATTGTAATAGCATGCAGAAACCCACACAAGCTCAAGACAAGCAAAATCTAAGGATGGAAACAGGAAGGTGGGCATGAAGCCTCCACTTGTAGCAGTTAATAATTGGCAGGAAAAGGAGAGTCAATTTTTTTTAAGTGTGTGATTCCTGGTAGGTCCACCATAATCCAGGGTGGAGGGCTCACACCCAAGAACATGTTGACAGCATAAATTGGGCTTGATGGGTTTTGAGTGTGTGTGTGTGTGTGTGTGTG
>LOEQ01008574.1:35363-48845 GCA_001685075.1 Bramus lutescens | reverse complement strand
AGAGCTAGTTCCAGGACAGGCTCCAAAGCTACAGAGAAACCGTGTCTCGAAAAATCGAAACAAACAAACAAGCAAACAAAAGGCATAGGTTCTTGATTAACAGACATTTGAATGGGACTTTGAAGGATTTGTTTTAGTGTAGAAGAAAGGATAGAGAATTCTACCTACAGAAAATGGCCAGTACACTGGGTATAAAGAACTCAGTGTTCTTATATGGTAATGAGGAAACAACTTAAACACAGTACATAGTAAAACAAAACAGTGGTAAATGTACTTGGACAGATTGGGTAAAACATTGCATGGAGGGTCCTAAATGTCAGGCTAAGAAGGTTTACTTATTGACAGGAACAAAATGTCATTGAAGATGTTGAGCATAAGAGCATGGCACAGTGCTATCTCTGTCTGAGAAAGTTGGCACTATTACTGGTCATGCAAAATTCTGTCCTGAACAACAAACTGTCACCCACTGACTGCCAATTCAATCATGTTCTATTCTTTTGGCAGGCATAATTTCATGCATCACAAATCATAAGATGCCAAAAGTGACCAAGCACCATGCTAGCTGCAGGACATGCCATACATATTTACCTAGAAGACAGAAGGGAGAGAATGAATCAGCTGAGAGTAATGACATACAATATGTATTATGATAAATGGAAAAGAGGAAGCAGTGTTTAGGGACAGAGAGTAAACTATTTAAATCCAATGGATCAAGAAAAATGGTTGGCTATGGACCAGATTCTCACCTCAACGTATTTCATGCCAGTCAATTGTTACTAAGTTGTTCCATTATTTCTAACTGTAACAACAATAAATCCAGAAATAACGATCTGGTTTATCCCTACATTACATATTAAATAAGAGATGAAGTTTAGTTCATAGCAAATAAAAACAATTACTGCATGATGAACTTTAGAGAAACTGTAAAACTTTAAAAAATGATTTTGTTCACAGATATATTAAACATATTAAAACAGCTTTGAATTTTGATAATAAATGGAATATCACAGTGAAGCAGAGGCAATCATGTATTGTTTTATTTATCTGCTTGGCCCATAACTGAGTATTCTATTCTATAAAACCAAGATTATGAAAAAACTTAAGAAATTCTTTGCTGCAATAACAGTATTTCCCTAAAGCATTAAGGAATAAAAGTGATACAGTGTGCACCAAATGATGTACACAAAACATGAATCCACTATATTTAGCAACTTATAAAAAGAATTATATAACCTGATACAGTAGAATTTATCCCAGGAATGAAATGTTATTTAATATATGAAACCAATCATTCCAGTGTGTCATGAAAGTATAATAAAAATAAAAGCTACATGAAAGATGCAGTACCCTTAGAAAAATTATTAGAAAAAAATCGATGTATTTCATGATTACAAAAATAATTCACAAACTAGGAACAAAGAAATCCCTCAGTTGGACAAAGGGTATCTTCAAAACCTCCAGAATTAACACACTATTCAATTGTGGAAAAGTAGATGCTTTCTTTTCCCAACAACTGAGAACAGTTGAATTTCAGCTTTTACTATGGGTATTCAAATTATGTGCTGAAGGTACTAGCCACAGAATTTAGTTGACCAAAACAAAAAAAAATCACAGAATGATATTACAAGGAAAAAGTAACACTCCTTCCATATTTCTATTTACAAATATGACTGCATTAAAAAATAAACATTAAAGAATCTATTTAACTAATGAATGGGTTTATCTAGAACACAAGATGTAGAATTAATAAATAAAAGTAATTACAGTTCTATATATTATCAATTAAGCACCTACAATTCATTTAAATCAATTATATTTATAATAACATCAAAATAAAAAGAATAAATTAAATGAAAAATCCACACACAAAACTATCAAACATAGTTTTAAAATCATATAAAAATAGAAGATCAAAATAAATGGAAAAACATCCCTGTATTTAACTCCATTGTATAAATGTGCCACATTTTCTTTATCCAGTCTTCTGTTGAGGGACAACAAGGTTGTCTAGAGTTCCTGCCTATTATAAATAAAACAACAATGGACATAGTTGAGCAAGTGTTGTGGTAGAATAGAATATCCTTTAGGTATATGCCCAAGAGTGATATCTAGATTCTGAGGTAGATTGATTTCTAATTTTCTAAGGAAGCACCACATTATTTCCAAAATGGTTGTGTAGTTTGTGCTCCCACAATCAAAGAAAGTGTGTTCTCCTTGCTCCACATCCCCACCATCATAAGCCATCACCTGCATTATTGATTCTATCCATTCTGACAGGTGTAAGATGAAATCTCAAAGTAGTGTTAATTTGCATTTTACTGATGACTACAGATGTTGAACATTTCTTTAACTGTTTCTCAACCATTTGAGTTTCCTCTACTGAGAATTTTCTGTTTAGATTTGAATCCCATTTTTAAATTTTTTTGTTTTCTAGTTTCTTGAATTGGATATTAGTTCTCTATTAGATGAGGAGTTGGCAAAAATCCTTTCCCACTCTGTAGGTGGCCGCTTTTTCCAATTAACAGTGTCCTTTACCTTACAGAAAAATTTTTCAATTTTATGAGGTCCTATTGATTAATTGTTGATATTAGTCCCTTCACTATCAGTGTTCTGTTCAGAAAGCAGTCTCTTATGGCAATGAGTTCAAGGCTATTTCCCACTTTCTTTTCTATTATGCCCAGTGTATCTGGTTTTATGTTGAGGTATTTGGCCCACTGATACCTAAGTTTTAGGCAAGGTGATAAATATGAATCTATTTGAATTCTTATACATACAGACATCCAGTTTGACCAGCACCATTTGTTGAAGATACTGTGTTTCTTCCAGCATGTATTTCTGACTTCTTTATCAAAAATCAAGTGCCTCTGTGTGTGGACTTATGTCTGAAACTTCAATTAGATTCCAAATGTGTCTGTTTTTTTAATCACAATACCATGTGGTTTTTATTAATAAAGCTTTGCAATACACCTTGGAATCAGGGATGGTGATATTTCCAGTATTTCTATTCATGGATACCCCTGGGAAGGAGAAATAGATTTTGTGAGTAGACTCGTGGTTGGTGGGAATGGGAAGGATAGGGAGATGGGATAGAAGTAGATAATTCATGGAAGAACAGAAGGAATTGTGGGACATTTTGGGGGAGGGCAGAGTGGAAACAGTGCATTGGAATCTTTTTGGAATCTATGAGGGTAATCCTAGTGAGAACTCCTAGTAATGGGGAATATGGGGTCTTAACTGGCCATCTCTTGTAGCCAGGCAAGGCTTCTAGTGGAGGGACTGAGTTGTATTTAGTCAAGTTGTTGGCCAAGGGAGCCCCACAGAGATCGACAAACAACCTAGGTTGATGCTAGAACAGAAGGTTGATGTCTGCAAATTGACAGTAGGACCTCATTGCTAAGGACCACATACATATACCTCCTTAAATGTGGAGAGGTTTAGCTGGTAGTTGTATGGAGTCCACACCCCTGTGTTCTAATCTCTTTGGTATGAGAGGGTCATATCTAGTCTACCAAAAGAGAAACATGGATACCAAGCCAGCCACAAAACCTTTGACCAACAATCTGTCCTGCCTATAAGATATGTTGGGGCAATTGTTGTGTAGAACTCCTAGGAGAGAACAATCAATGTCTGATTTAACTTGAGATCCCTTCCATGAGAAAAATCCCAGTCCTGTTTGGATGGCCATGAACCAGAAACCTAGGATAGAACCAAATAAAACTAAGCTAATTAAAAAAATCAATGAAATGATTCCTAAGAATATTCTGCTATACTCAGAAGATCTGTGCCTTGCCCAGTCATTATCAGAGACGCTTCCTCTAGCAGCAAATGAAAACAGATGAGAAGACCCACAGCCAGACATTATGCAGGGAGAGAGTCTACATCAGAGTTTTCCACCAGGTTTTTCCCCCTTGGAGCTCAGGCAATCCTGCAGAAGAGGGGAAGGAATGATTGTCGGACTTAGAGTAGATGGAAGAAACCAGGAGAGCATAGCCTACTGTATCAACTAAGCAGCGTAAAAATGGGCTCATAAAGGCTGAAGTAGCAAGCATGGCGCCTGCAGAGGTCCATAGTAGGCCCTAACTGTATGTGTTGTAGGTGTTGGCCTGATGTTTGGGGGCACTCCTAACTGTGGGAGTAGGTGTGTTTCTGACTCTTTTGCTTGCTCTTGAGACTCTTTGCCTCCTGTTGGGTTGTCTAACCCAGCTTCGGTATGATGACTTCTGCATTGTCTTATAGTATTTTGTTAAGTTGTTGTCCTTTGGAGACCTGTTTTTTTTCTGATGGGAAACAGATGGCGAGTGAATATGGGGGAAAGGAAAGGGGGAGTTGAGAGGAGTGAAGGGAGGGAAAACTGTGGTCAGAATGTATTGTAATGAGAGAAGAATCTATTTTCAAAAAGAAAAAAAGATAAAGGAAAACTCTTGTTTCATTTGAGAGAACTTGTCTCAATTAATATAATAGAAAATAGTCAAAGGAGGCATTCAACATCAACCTTGGGCACATGCACACACACACACACAAATGTGAAATTGTCAAAAACCTGTACCAACACAAATGTGAACATGTATACATACATGCATATATAAATACATGCTGCCAAACAAGAATCTGTATGACTCTAGAATCCAGAAATTAATACACAAACACACGAACGCTGAATGACTTACTATGGAGTTGTATAATGAAAAAAATTATAAAATTTAAAATCTTCTTTATTAAGAATTTTTTAATACAATCTTTTCTCATTTTATAAAGCTATACCTATCCCTACTCCCTCCCCTTCTCCCACTTCCTCCACCTTCTCCCCACCCAGCTCCCCATCCACTCCTCAGAAAGGTTAAAGCTTCCCATGGGGAGTCAACAAACTCTGACACTTCACTTTGAGGCAAGACCAAGGCCCTCTCCCATATATCTAGGCTGAGCAAGGTATCCCTCCAAAGAAAATGTGCTCCAAGACACCAGTTCAAGCACTGGGGATAAATACTGGTCTCACAGCCCGTGGCCCCACAGACTGTCCAATCCTCACAACTGTCCCCCACATTCAGTGGGCCTAAATTGGTTCTATGAAGGTTTTCCTGCTATCAGTCCAGAATCAGTGAGCTCTCACTAGCTCAGGTCAGCTGTTTTTGTAGGTATCATTATCATGATCTTGACCCCTTTACCCTCTCTTGGGCTGGTCTCAGGTAACTTGACCCAGTGCTTAACTGTAGATCCATTTTGAAATTTGCATGCAAATGGATAGGACTAGAAAAGAAAAACATCCTGAGTGAGGTAACTCAGACCCAGATAGACAAACATGGTATGTATTCACTCATAAGTGGATATTAGACTTAAAGCAAAAGATAACCAGTCTATGGTCCATGATCCCAAAGAAGCTAGGTAACAGGAAGAACCCTAAGAAAGACAAACATGCATCCCCTGGGAAGGGGAAACAGACAAGACCTCCTGAGAAAATTAGAAGAGGGAAGGGGGAGGGGAGGGGAGGGGAGAGAGGAGGAGAACTTAAGGTAATGGGATGCTCAAGAAGTGAGGAAAACAGTGAGTGGGAGAAAGGAAAGAGATATCTTGATTGAGGGAGCCATTAGGGGGCTGGGAAGAAACCTGGGACTAGGTAAATTCCCAGGAATCCACAAGGATGACTCCCAGCTAAGACTCTAAGCAACAGTGGAGAAGATGCCTAAATTGACCTTCCCCTGTAATCAGACTTGTGACTACCTTAATTGTCACCAAACTTTAAAATCTTGAGATGACCTCTCCTAACTTCTGATGCTTCTCAACTTATGATGGAGCTAAATGATAACTGATCCATCCTAAAGCAGAAAAAATATAATTCAAATTATTGTAAATCAAGGACTTTCTATATAGCCAGCTAAGTTTTGAAAGGATATGTCAAGAACATTCATCAGATGAATAGTAGCCTTTTACAATAAA
Organism: Bramus lutescens; assembly: GCA_001685075.1. Classification (NCBI taxonomy): domain Eukaryota; kingdom Metazoa; phylum Chordata; class Mammalia; order Rodentia; family Cricetidae; genus Bramus; species Bramus lutescens. Next base: position 42,914 of record LOEQ01008574.1, on the reverse strand, counting down.
TAACATTGGGATTATAAGTACACATACAAAAATATGACTCTCTAGCCAAATAAATGGTTCAACAGTTAAAGGTACATGCCACTAAACGTGACAATTCCAAGTCTTGACAAAGCCCCATGTTTGATCCTCAGAACCCATACATGGAAGGAGAAAATTGACTCACACAGTTGTTCTCTGACCTACATATACTTGCCCCACATACATGTGCAGACAGATAAGCAGATACATATGCACACATGCACACACACATTAAATATACAAACATAATTTTAAAAGTCATGAGTCTATATGCTTGTCATGCTGCAGATAAAATAAATTAAGCTAATCCCTATGGGAAACCTCACCTTCTCTGAGGAGTGAACTGGTTTGGGGTGGGGGAAGGTAGGAGGAGTGGGAGGAAGGGAGTGAGTAGGAATTGGGTTGGATATGTAAAATTAGAAAAGATTGTTTTAGAAACAAATTAAGAACAAATACAGAAAAACATAAGTCAAATTGGCCAACATATTTAAAGTAAGAATTGAAATGTTTATCCAGTGTTTAGAAGATTATACAATGAAAAATCTTTATGGCCTCGTATTTAGCAAGGTCTTAGCATTAGCACCAAAGCTTGTAAAAAATCAGAAAAAATATACCTAATTGAAAAAATTTAAATATGCTTAAAATGTAATCATCAGTATAGTAAGAAGACTTCTCAAAGAACATTAATTACAAATCATGTCTGATAAATGATTGTCATTAAAAATATATAAAGAGACAAACGCTAGTTAAAAATAGGTAAAGACTCTGAAGAAATGTAGGTCCAAAACCCATATATACATGTTTAAGAAGCATGAAAAGATAGACATCCAACATCCTTAAATAAGAAAAATAAAAATACAACGAAAATATCACTGTATACCTGATAGGATGAAAACAAGCGGACGTGCAAATAGATAACAAGTGTTCGGATGATGCAGAAGGAAGGGAATGCTTGCTGATGGAAATATAAAATAATGAATATGCTTTAGAAAACAGGTCCATAGGACCAAGTGATTCATTCTAAGTTATAAACTCAAAATAAATTTAAAATAGACTCATACAGTTTTTTGTATATGAAGGTTTACAGAAGTTTTTTCATGTCTGTATGTACAACAGGAAATGACTAGGTAAGCAATATTTCATATACCCATATAATGAAATATCCTTCAGTCAAGGAAAGGATTGTACTACAATGCAGATAAAATTTTATAATTTTGCTAAATGAAAGAAACAATTCATAAGGAATTCCACAATATACAATCTCATTCATATTAAAATGCAAAATCAGGACATTTATAGAGACTGAAAGTATATTTATGGTTGCTTGGAGTTGATTGTGAAGGATAAAATGATAGGGGACAATAGAAGTAAGGTATATAGCTTTTTTGTGGGGAAATTAGAATTTCCTAAAATCTATAATTACCTATAATAATGATGGTTGTACATATTTGTGAGTAAACCAGAAACCACTGACTTACATACTTTAATGTGGGTGAATTCTATGATGTGTGAATTATATCTTCATAAAGGTACTTTGAGAAAAAGACCAAATAAAATGAGAAATCAAAAATAAGAGAATATTATAATAGTCAAAATAAGAATCAAGTCTCTTTTTTTCATAGGTGAGGAACAATGCTGTATTCTTCCTTACATAAAGAGAAAAGCTCTGTTTGTACTTATGACTACAGTATGAATCTTAAAATCAAATCTTAGTGTATGTGCATGCTGGGAGGTGGTGTCTACAGGGAGTTCTGCGTATGGGTTGTGGAGTAAACTATGTCCCTAAAGTTTTCACATAAGAATCATATTCAGTCACACTCTGTCTTCTTGCAAAGATAACCACCAAATTAAATTATTATACTGAGTCATTTTTCTAAACAGAACTTACCCTAGGATGTACTTGACACTAATGGCATGCTCTTTTTCTTCCCATTAAAGAAGTGGGCGACAATAATATATTCTATTCTGTGTGCGGCTACTGCATCTGTAATTTCTTTCTCTGTACTAGGGTAATAGTGGTTTCCTTCCTAAGAAGGGCTATTATTCGTAAAATTGGCAAGCAGAGACTTCCTTAGCTAATGTCAGTCACATAAGTACTAGAGAATATGCTGGCTTTGGTCAGAACCTACAGAGTCTCAGTGCATACGGTTTTGTATTTTTTTTAACTTTTCCCATTTTATTTAAAGTAGCGTTTTTGTCCCTCATATAATATATGCTGATTATGGTTTCCCCTCCCTCCACTCCTCCCAGTTCCTGCCTGCCTTCCCCCCAGTCTAGATCCACTCCCTTTCTGTTTCTCATTAGGGAAAAAAACAGGCTTCTATGGGATAATAATAAAATAAAGTAAGAGAAAACAAAAACCAATCCACTGAAACAGGACAAAACAATCAAAACGAAAAGAGCCTAAGAAAAGGCACATGAAACCGAAATAAAGACACTCATTCGGATGCTCAGGAATCCCACAAAAATACTAAACTGGAAGACTTAATATTATATGCAATGGGGATGAAATGGGGAATATATTATATAAAATTAAAAAATAAAATATTTTTTAAAAAGCTCTGATACAACATTATGAGACAAGGAACCATCCATGATTCCTATGAATTCATTTTCAGGTGCCTCTCTATTGATAGGCATGCAGCCTACCCCTGAGAGTAGTTTTATTCCCCAGAGGGACTCCCTTAGAGAAAACTGAATTTTTATTTAAAAGTGGCTATCAATTAGAGATAATTTCTGAATTAGGAAGAGGTTAACATTATCAGTTTATGAATGTTGAATCATTCCTGCATATCTGGGATAAAGTCTACTTGATCATGGTGTATGATCTTTTTCACTTGTTCTGTTTTATTTTTCAACACTCTAAGAAGACTGCCATCATATTCTATCACCTGTTTACCTCAACTGATCAATTTCTAACACAAACTTATGTTCCTTATAAAAATAACTATTTTATTTCTTGTATGTACTTACTTTTGAATTTAAAAAGTATTTTATGAATGTGAATATATCTGTGAAAATACTCATGTTATATATAAGTATGTATGTGTATATTCCACATGTATACAGATGCCCACAGAAACCAGATGAAGGTGTTGGATTTCCTGGAATTAAAGTTTCTGATGGTTGTGAGTCAGCAGAAGTGGGTACTTGGAACCAAACTTCTGTCCTCTGCAATAGCAGCAAGTGCTCTTAGCTACTGAGCTTTCTCTCCAGTCCCTTAAATTTGTAATCTTAATGTAATTTTGTCACACCTGCTTCAGCTGAAGTCATCATCCCTTTCCCCTCAGAGAAACTACCTAAGTTTAAGACCTAGTATTCCTGAAGGGCTCATGATTGGCAAACAAAAACAGTATCTCCTTTGGTCTTTCTTTGTACATCTTAAACTTAAAATGAATGCATTTAGTTTATCAGTTAAACATTTCAAGACTGAAACTATTAATTATATTAGGTCAAAGGAAGAAACAAGCTGATTGAGGGAAATGGGGTTATATAATCATTCTCATGGGCAGTGTGCATGCATTCACTTGTACACTTCTAAATTAACTTATAGTAAAACTGACTTTTTGCTATATAGCTTTAGGAATTTGAATATATGTACATGTAAACAGAAACATCATCCACAATCAGTATATGGAGCAATTCCATCACACTTAAAGAGTATGTCATGCTGTCCCTTCAGAGTCACACTTTGCCTCTATGCCTAATCTTGAAAAAATCCTTCTTTCTGCAATTCTAGCATATTGTACTAGTTAGGGTTCTCTAGACTAACAGAACTTATAGAGTGAATCTATCTATCTATCTATCTATCTATCTATCTATCTATCTATACACACAGACATATATATACATATATGTATATATATACATATATACGTATGTATATATATATATTTATGTGGGGGTTATTTGAATAACTTAAAGTTGTGAGCCAACAATTCCAGCAATACTTGTCTACCAACAACCAAGAATCCAGTAGCTGTTCAGTTCACAAGGCTGGATTTCTCAGCTGGTCGTCAGTACTTGCTGGAGTCCTGATCACGTAGGCTTTACTACCAGTGAAGGAATAGATGTGTGAGCAAGGCAAGAACAAGCAGACAAAGAGCAAAAGCTTCCTTCTTCCCTGTGCTTATATAGGCTTCTGGAAGGAGGTGTGGCCCAGACAAGTGGGAGATTTCCCCAGCTCAAAAGATCCAGATTGAAGGTGTATCTTACTACCTCAAAGATTAAGACTAGAAGCATATCTTCTCACTTCAAATTAAGCAAAAATCCCTTGTTGGCGTGCCCTCCATTTCTGGGTTTTAGTTAATTTCAAATGTAGTCAAACTGAGAACCAAGAATAGCCATCACACAAGAGATTTTCACATACATGAAATTGGAATACATGCAATTAAAAACCCTGTTTTTTTAATTCAGTGCACTACCCTTGTGAGTCTTCTGAACTAATGCATGTCAAAATTCATTTTGTCCTGATGCTGAGTTGTATCTCATCATGTGGACATACCACAATATGTTCTACCCCTGCATCTGATGACAGAAATTGTTGCTTTAAACTAAGGTCATAAAGAAATATACTGCTGAGGGTTGAAGGGGAGGGGAGAGGCAAGGAGGTGAGCAGAGAAAAATGTAAAGCTCAATAAATATTATTTAAAATAAAAAGAAATATACTGCTAATCACATTTGAATGTAGGTTTGTTTTAAACATGTTTCCATTTCTCTTGCCTAAATACTCAGATTCACCATTTGTCATTTGTATTAGGGTAGTGTGTTCATTTTATAAAAGAGAGCCAAACTATTCTCCCAGAGGACCGGGATAGTTCCATTGATACTGCATGACAATTTCAGTTACTCTGTGTACTCCGAAGCACTGGGATGTATTATTTTATTTACTAACGTTAGTTCTGATTCCATAATGATAAACTTAGCTCGAAAATCTACATAAACTTGAAAGGGGGTGGGGAAAATAAGGAACCCAAAGAGCTTCAGCCAGAGCACAGATATGGGTTAGAGGCCCACCGAATCAAAGATGACAAAATTTGCTTTTAACTAATTGGCTCAGCAAGAAACCTATTTATCCCTCCCCCAAAACATCATATCTGCAAGTATCTTACTGCTGCACCATAAAATGAGAATGATGTACAATTCAAACCACGATCGTTTCTAATGTGAAATTAAATTGGCTATTGTTAGTCAGTACACGTTTTGTATATTTGCAATTTCACCATTCTTTATTGTTTTAAGCACCATGCTTCTTCCTAAGATTTCCTTTTGCTAGTGCCTGCATTTTAGCAGATTTTTGTCCAAGTATATATTCAGTATCAATCTAAATTTATGTTTATTGTGCTCACACTCTTCATTTTCCTGCCTTACACCTTTGAAAATATTATTCCTTTATCTTTTGTCCTCAATTAGTTTTCCTATGAAATCTAGTGGCCTCTTTGTTATTCTGCATAACAGCTGATCTACTTTTCTGTTTCTTTTTAAAAAATGTTTTTCAAATAAATGGTGTTTTAACAACATTACATTTTCCTACTGTGTGCTTTGCTCATATTCACCCTATTACCCTATAGTACCCACCTCTCGCTCTCCCTCGTCCTCTTCAACATCCCTAATAGCCCTGCTTTTGTGATATGTATTGTCTTCTTGGTGAATTTTAAAGTTTTCTATTTGGCGCTTCCAGTTTCATTTGGGGATGTTTATAGGCATATTTCTTGTTTCCATAATGATCTGGATGCTTATGGAATTCCTTCAATTTGCATCTTATATTAGTTTTGAAAATATCGACCCCCAACTTTTCATAGTGCTTCCCTCTGTGTATTCTAGTTATCCCTTTTCTCAACCCTCTTAGCCAGGTGCTGAAGACTGTCATTCTTTTCTTCCTTAATCTCTCTATTTGTGGTGCATTGGGTACTTGTATATTCCATAAACCATTTACCCATTCTTTTCTACCCTACATCATCCAGTGAGTGAAATGAAATTTATACCCTGTCACTGCTGAAGCATGCATGGGCAGCCCACATATGGCAGTTCTGTTGAACTTGTCCATACTGGGTTTCATGGTCTAAGTTGATGAGGACCACTGACCAAGTCTCCTCCCTAAGAGGGCACCAGATCTCATTATACATCACGATGTAGTTACTGGGAATTGAACTCAAGACCTTTGGAAGAGCAGGCAGAGCTCTTAACTGCCTAATCATTTTAATATTAAATGATAAGTTTCCTTAGGAAATCAGTCTTATTTCTATGTCCTTCATTTAATTATTGGGAGTTTTCAAGTTTAAAATCACTATTACCAACATTTATTTGGACATATTTTTATCTTATCATCTATATTTCTGGAAGTTAATTATATTTACTTTTCTTTCTATGCAATTGATAATTATATTACATACTTTGTCTTTTATTGCATGCTTCACATAAATATTCATACCTGTAGTTTTGGTTAATGCACATTCTAATATTCAAATAAAATTGTGGACATAGACAAAGCATAACAGGTGCTAGCTCAGTCATAACTTAAGTTTATATTATTTCATTTATATTAAATTTTAGAATGGCACAAATTATCTAAGGTGATAAATGGTTCCCTAGTTCAGGGGTTAGGGTATGGAAATTATAAAGTGGCAAAGAAGAATGATAGAGGTTGATGAAACTGTTCAAATATTAATTTATGTGCATTTTGTAACATGTAAAATTACCCTCAATGTAGTGTATTATAAAAAGAAAGCAAAATGAATTCCATCTACAAGTATCTGATATATCTGAACAACTTCATACTGGCTGAATGAGCCAGTCAGGAGTAAGAAGTGATCCTCTTTCTATAGCATGATAAAGAATGAGACTACATACTTGGAAGTACTTCTCTTGGTTTTCTTTTATCATTTTCACCATTAAATTAAAATTAATTATATTGAAATTAAATATATAAACATTCTAGCAACAAAATGTATCATTATATTACTTCTTCTGTATCAGATTCCTACATATGTTTCTTGATTCTGAAGTCACTTCTCAGATTCTGCTGTGTTTTATTTAATGCAAGCTGCATAAATGCAATTAGAAGTCATCTTTTGCTGACATTCCAATACTTTGTTATGCTGCATGCAATCTTTCAGCATTTGGGAGTGCATGGAGAAAACATCTGAAATGCTTCAGTAGGCAGTGGAAAAGTAATACAAGAAAAAGTACAAACTGTCTCATTGAGTATATTTAAATAAAGGTTCACTTAGATTTAAATATATGAACATTGTTACCGCTGTAAGTGAAGAAATATAACTAGCACAAAGACTGAAAGTCATAGTACAAGAACACTATATATAAAGGAAACAAACAAGTTAAACCATCCTATTCCTCTTGAAATACTCACTATCTTAGACATGTTGTTCGCTATAATAAAGTACCATAAATTTGTTTTTATCCTGGAATAATTTGTTTTCTCCATTAATAGTGAAAGAAATCTTGGCTGGGTATAGTAGTCTGGACTTGCATCCATGATCTCTTAATTTCTGTAGCACATCTATCCAGGACCTTCTG